>JAXDDX010000021.1:1262500-1557500 GCA_034670405.1 Hoplostethus atlanticus
GACAGCGGCCCCTCGGGGTCCGATTCGGCGTCGGAGCCGGCGCTGAGGGAATACCCTCTCTGGAGCAGGCCCAGGTCGGGACAGTAGGGGACGGCGGCGGGGTGGGGGGGCGGGGCCGGCTCGCACACGCCCAGCTCGGCGAGAGTGAAGTTACCCGCTGTGAGGGAGAGAGAGGTGGTGCGCGTGTGAGTGTAGACCTACAAGTAGAAGCACAAACAGTATACACACACACACACACACACACACCCGCAATCACACGCAGAGAAACACACTAATTATGAAACTACGGAGGCGGAGGCTGAAAATTGGGCTTCGGTGTGGAAGGTAGGAGGGGGAGAGATGACGCAGCATGAGTCAGGCTACAAACTACAAACTAGCTGCTGGGAGGAATATGTATCGGAGGCTGGCTTAGCGGGGGCTCGCCTCCCTCCCCCTCTCGCCGCTTTGCATTGGCATTCACGAGGTGTTTGACGGCGAGATCAAAGAGTCGTCCTCCCGAGGCCCCTCAGACTGCGGCGGAGCTCCTTTAACTGCCTTTTTGGGTTCTGATCACCTCCTCCCGACTAGTTACTATCACACACACACTGTGGACCCCGGGCTCACTGAAATATATACCGCAGTTTGCTGCAGTACCGGCCTCCTGCTGCAAGACAAACCGACTCGTCACGTCCAAAATAAATATATAAAATTATCCAAATTAAAGCACATCAAAGGAGATCAATAAACACTGCTGCAGCCCAATTAAATCCAAGCTGAGGAAAAAGCAATTAAGGAAAAAGGCATGCTCAACCAATTTATTCTCTATACTAATTAAAAGAGTATTGTGGATGCAATCGCTCACCATCAGCTGTTGGGGTAAAGGGATCGGGGGGAAAAAAACAGTTGTGATTCACTTCATTAGCAGTGTGCGAGGGAGGGGAAAAGCAAGAGGAGGAGTGCGGAGAAAAGTTGGCATTGTGTCGGCGTATGAATCAACGCGTTTGGGAATCACACAGCTGCGCGACTGGGTTAACTGTGACTCATCAGGCGTACGGACGCAATCAGAGAGAGAGGAATTAAACACAGATGAAAAATCCGTCTGCCCGGATGTTTCGCGCGGCTCCTCTTCTCCGTAACTCGAGAGTTCTGCTGGAAGTACTCGGTGGCAAAACGAGAGGAGAGAGGGAGGGGACTGAAAAAAGGAAACTTAAGCCGGGGGGGGGGAGAGTGGTGAAAGGCTCTATACTCAGACAAACAGATGGACTGGACGGAAGAGCGGAGGCAAGCAGATTACTCCACAGGTGGATTCGGTTACTAGGCTGCAGCCCGCTAAGTGCACAGCTAGCTACGATGACACACGAGCACAGGAGATATTACCGCGCCGCGTCTTCCTTCCTTCTGACGCTTTTCCTCCCACTTATCACAAAGGATGACAAAAGGAACCACCTTTTACGATACATCTGCTGGTATTTTGCACTACAGTACTACATGCATGGGATCTAGCTCTAGTCGTTACGCACCCATACCTGAGATGAAGTACCGCAGGAAGACGGGAGAGAACTCCAGGAGGCCTGAGAGAGCAGAACACATGGCTTCTTTAACATCAGTGAGCAAATCGTGCCAAAGTGTCTGCTCTACATTTACAGTTCCAACCAATCATCTCATCCAACAACAATTGGGCCACAAAAAAAATCTTCTCGTCTAAACAAAGGAAATATTTACACAATATACAAGTGTGCATGTGCATGTGTGTGTGTGTGTGTGTGTGTGTGTGTGTGTGTGTGTGTGTGTGTGTGCACGCGCATTTTTTTTATCTACCATCAAATCCCCACCGGCCACCCGCTCTACACAATTAACATCCCATAACCGGTGATTACACATCCCACATCCAATCACTCCCTATCACCGTCGGCAGTAGACACAGCTCGATATTGTATAGCAATCTACGTGTATTCAAAGAAAGATGGATCGGCGTGAGGGCTCGAAGCAGACGTGAAAATCTATCTCAGTTATTCCACAAATAGAAAACCAATCGCATGTTAGGTATATCATATTATGACAGATGTGGGGCGAACATGGCACTGAATTCTAATCAGACCGATGCTTTTCTCGTTCTGCGCCGAAATTGTGTCTGTCACTTGCACACATGCATCTGTGTGACTCCAGGCAGCTCCCTTGTGTTGTGCACGTGTGTGTGTGTGTTTACTGCCAATTGGTGTGTTTGTGCGTAGACAGCCGAATGGGTTTTCAGCGTGATCTAGTGAGCTTCATTGAATGTTCTTACTAATAGAGGGGGAAAAGAGAGCGAAGGGCAGAGCGGAAGGAGGGAAAGGGAAACGGGGTAAAAACTAGAGAATGATGGAGGGATAGACAAAGAAAGAGACGCAGAGAAAGATGGAGAGAGACAAAGAAAAACACAAAGAGAAAGGACTATTACTAGGTTATAAAACCGTCATGGTAGAATGCAGATTGATTCTTCAGGGGGAAAAAAGAACAGAACAAATACCTGCCGCTTCTTTGGTTACTGTTTTTTCAGTCATCTTCCTTTACTCAACCATTCCAAATTTCACAACATGGCAACAGTTGTATATTTGAGACGTAATAGATGGGTCTCAACTATATGTTATGTTTATGTTTGATCAAAGACAAATGAAAACTGCAGCATAGATTTAAGTGAAAGGATCATTGGACTCCCCCTCACACTGAGAGGAAAAAAATCTGGAACAAAATAAATAGACATGATTCACATTCTATTCCAATCCAACAAGGAGAGCTGGTACTGGAAAGTGGGTGAACAAAGAAACAAGAGTACCCACGCAGTGAATCTTATGTATTTGTATTTCCTGACAAAGACCCATTATTTGGTTGAAATGCTACACGAGTAAAGCTTCAGCGTGCGCTTATTCTCTTTTCTTTTGTTCAGCGTATAGTTTCGCTTTAGCCTGCACCTGAGATAAAGCACCGCTTGTGTCTCGCGCAAACAAATCACAGGGGGAAAAAGAAACTTGTCGGAATTGGAATACAACAGTGTGAGTGGGAATCCGTTAAACCGATTGTTCCTCCCTTCATGAAATACAGCGCCGCTCTTTATGTTTATGTGTGGGTGTAAGTTGTATAATGTGTTTGTGAGTTAAACAGTGTTTGTGAGTAGATATAGGGGCCTATTATTGAAAAAATATTTTGTGTTTGTTTGACAGGGAACGTATAGGCAGCAGGATTCTGTATTATACTGGTTGACCTTCATTCACTACATCATGTAATACTACCCTGACCCTTCATCTACTACCCTGACCCTTCTTTTACTACCCCGACCCTTCCTCTACTACCCCGACCCTTCCTCTACTACCCCGACCCTTCATCTACTACCCCGGCCCTTCATCTACTACCACAACCCTTCATCTACTACCCCGACCCTTCATCTACTACGCCGACCCTTCATCTACTACGCCGACCCTTCCTCTACTACCCTGACCCTTCCTCTACTACCCCGACCCTTCCTCTACTACCCCGACCCTTCATCTACTACCCCGACCCTTCCTCTACTACCCCGACCCTTCCTCTACTACCCCGACCCTTCATCTACTACCCCGACCCTTCCTCTACTACCCTGACCCTTCCTCTTAACACATGCTTATTTGCTTCACTTACTTGTCTCATTTGTTTAAATAATAACTTATTGCACTTTTACCTCAGCAGTTATGATTTCTGGTGACTAGTAGTTCTCTTGCCTACTTACGTTGAATGCACTTATTCTAAGTTGCGTTGGATAAAAGCGTCTGCTAAATGCCTGTAATGTAATGCCATGCAATTCCATAAAAAGACATAAAGCAGGAAGGACCCATGGGCTTCAATGTCCACAATTATGTTTCTGTTTGCAGTGGGGAGCCACTTTCAACTTCGGAGGGAAGTGCTGAACTAGTGTACCAATTTGCTCCTGAGTGGAGAATGCATAAAGACCAGGAAGCCAAGGCAACTGTGCACAGTAGGGCCCCCTATAATACCTTGAAATGGCAGAAATTACTACTACGCCGACTCTTCCTCTACTACCCTGACCCTTCATCTACTACCCTGACCCTTCCTCTACTACCCTGACCCTTCCTCTACTACCCCGACCCTTCCTCTACTACCCCGACCCTTCATCTACTACCCTGACCCTTCCTCTACTACCTTGACCCTTCCTCTACTACCCTGACCCTTCATCTACTACCCCGACCCTTCCTCTACTACCCCGACCCTTCATCTACTACCCCGACCCTTCATCTACTACCCTGACCCTTCCTCTACTACCCTGAGCCTTCATCTACTACCCTGACCCTTCCTCTACTACCCTGACCCTTCCTCTACTACCCCGACCCTTCCTCTACTACCCCGACCCTTCATCTACTACCCTGACCCTTCATCTACTACCCTGACCCTTCCTCTACTACCCTGAGCCTTCATCTACTACCCTGACCCTTCCTCTACTACCCTGACCCTTCCTCTTAACACTTGCTTATTTGCTTCACTTACTTGTCTCATTTGTCTAAATAAAAAGTAGGTAGCTAACTTATTGCACTTTTACCATAGCACTGGTTCTGCCCTTAGATGCTTGTTTAGGAAGGAAATGCACTTATGATTTCTGGTGACTAGTAGTTCTCTACCTACCTATGTTGTATGCACTTATTGTAAGTCGCTTTGGATAAAAGCGTCTGCTAAATGCCTGTAATGTAATGCCATGCAATTCCATAAAAAGACATAAAGCAGGCAGGACCCATGTGCTTCAATGTCCACAATTATGTTTCTGTTTGCAGTGGGGGCCCACTTTCAACTTCGGAGGGAAGTGCTGAACTAGTGTACCAATTTGCTCCTGAGTGGAGAATGCATAAAGACCAGGAAGCCAAGGCAACTGTGCACAGTAGGACCCCCTATAATACCTTGAAATGGCAGAAATTACTGTTAATAACAGTAAAAGCCTTCTTTTCTTTGTCACAGCAAGAAAATTTGTGGCTTCTTAATATGTTCCATTTTCTTTTGTATCCAATTCAAAATTCATCACCACTGCACTTTAGTGTCCATTAGAAAATAAAGTTCTCTTTTGTGTTTTGTTTTCTATGAATTAGGAAATAATAAAATATACATCTACATCTATAGCTTTAGTAAAGAAAACTTCCAACAGATCTAGGTGACAAAGAGAGTTGAGAGTGAAGGAAAGAGTAGAAATGACAGCAATGTAGAGAGGCGGTATAGTAGTTTAGACCCTAGTTTTTGGAGTCACGTATCTCTGTTCGCCTGGGATCAAATCCCTCCAGGACCTGCTTTCCCGACTCTCCCATAATCTGTCTTTCTGTCAGCCCTCCTACTGTCTCAATGAAGGGGAAAAAAGTGAGACAGTAAAGGAGAAGGGGGTGATAAAATCTAAGAAAAGAGGGGATATTATTACTTCCCATGATGTATGGAAAAAGGGAGGAGAGAGAGAGAGAGAGAGAGAGAGAGAGAGAGAGAGAGAGAGAGAGAGAGAGAGAATATATATATATAAGCTGGAGCAGTGAAGAATACTAATAAACATCTTTTCAAATCAGGTTTTCTATTATGAGGTGAGGTAGTGGTGAATATAAGTGAATCTTGTCCACACATACACACACACAGAGTGAGTACGCTAATGAACAAAAGCTCTACAGTACTCTATAATGAGATCTGGTCCAAGCTCAGTTCAGTCCTCTGAGCTAAACATCATCATTTTCCTTCAGGACATCTTCAAGCTATTCCAGAGAAAGACGTAATCAAGAGATATTTATTATGTGCACAATAATATCCTGAATGCAGCCCTCATCACGGTACGGTCCAATTCAGCAGACTGAATGAAGGTTTGATAACCTGCTTAAAAATATACAAATGAATATGTTTTTTAAGATATAAAAAATAAATTTTATTATTATAAATACGGAGTATTATGATATTTTTATTTTTATTTTCAGTATTTTGAGACCCAGACCTGCTCTGTTGTCAATATTTAACACCTTATATCTATATAAATTATGGATGAAGAAGTTAGCTAAATATCTCATCTCCCTCAAAAACATTTTCCATCCCTGTATGTATTGTCAAAACAAAGTGATTTGTACTGACACTGTCAAGCTTGTCAAGTTTTATCTCGACGCCTGGAAAACTAAACATCACTAGTAACAAAAAAGTGGTTTGCACAACTGTATTCCTTTCAACACCTGGCATATTCACCAAAACCAATTAACGGTAGGTACACGGACACGGAATATGTCAACGTTATAAGCAACACTGAGGCATGCCTCGGCGTTGGCCTCTTATTCACAGATGGGAGGTATTTTAGTGCTTAGCTCTACACCTCTCTGTGACAAGACCTCCTCTGGAGCGCACGGTGTTGTGTCATGTCCTGTCATGTCCTGTCCGACCCAGACTGTTGTCCTCTGGGCAGGAATAGAGCTAACCCAGGGATGGATAACATTTGTCACACCTATTTTGGTCCCCTCATTAGAAGGTGCAAGGGCTCCTGCGGCTGCAGGTGGGAGCCAAAAGGGAGGATGTTATCTGGGGGGGAAGTATTTGACCATGACGCTCCTATCCGGGCATATCTGTTAGCTTGTTACGGCACCGCTAATGGTGCCCGTTAATGACATGCCACATGCTATGGGAGATTCACTGTCACTCTGTCATGACATGTCAGTCTCACACAGGGAAAGAGATGTCGGAACATATCTCAGCTACAGCCAGTCACTCAGTGTGACTCGCAGGCAGCACTTGGAAGTATGAATAAGCGTGAAAGGAAAGGTGTAAAGACAGACGGAAATAGAGAAAGATACAGAGACAACTGTACTGACTTACGACTTGTATTTACTTTCATAGTCCAAATTAGACAATGGTGGGAAATCCAGGTTCAGAAAGTAAAAGGACTTGCCAGAGTTTTATTTATTAGGATTTAGTTCCAGTCTACAGCATGGGGGAGGGACAAATAATTGCGATCATCTGCTTAAAAGCACAGAAGGACTTTTACTTTCTGAACCCGGAGTTTTCCACCTCTGAATTTAGATAATATTATGACTATTTCATTTTTCTTCTTTCTATTCCATATACCTCTACTGGGATATGTTTATTCAACCTAAAGGCTTTTTCAGACTGATGGAAATCCAACACAGCATTTACTGTACAGGGCAACGGTTTGAAAAGGGAATTTTTGAACTATTTCCCAAATGTTAAGGTGAATGGATCTGCCTGCGTATAGAAGACAACGGTTGTGGGTCGGGACG
Organism: Hoplostethus atlanticus; assembly: GCA_034670405.1. Lineage (NCBI taxonomy): Eukaryota > Metazoa > Chordata > Actinopteri > Trachichthyiformes > Trachichthyidae > Hoplostethus > Hoplostethus atlanticus. The sequence continues at coordinate 1,269,736 of JAXDDX010000021.1, forward strand.
GAACGTGATACGACACAACGTGACGTGACACAACACGGTGCAAGGAGGTCCTGCCAAGGAAGGGTGTAGTGCTAAGCAGTGAAACGCTTCCGATCCCTGGATAAGAGGCTAAAGTTACGCAGTGAACAAGTAAACCTGTCCCTTGCCATGAAACCCCATCCCATATATGAATATAGACAAACATATCGCAGAACACGCGGTGTGTACTGGGTCGATATAAATGAAATCAGCAATTTATATCGTGTTCATGAATGTGCTTATGCTGAATGTTCCCAACACAATATTCTCAATATGTCCTTGGATATAGAGTGGTGCAGGAATGAGTCCTAAAACCAGGAAATGAGTTAGCATGTTTGCACTTCCGGTTCCCTCGTCTCGAAGTCAATGGGTTTTTTGAATGGGCTTTTTGGTTAGATGCCTGAAATAAGGTCTGTGGTTAACACAAGCTTAAGAGGTTTTCACGTTTTGTTCTACGACATAAAATACATCAGTAAATACCCCACTGGTGAATTTTGAAGCTTTTACGTGTCTTAAAAAAGGCGGTTGCTAACAAGTGGCTAAATGAGACTACAGAGGTTGTCAGGGGACATTAAACGCATCACGCCGAACACGGTAACTCATCTACTCACTAGTCCGCCTTTACAGCCTCTAGTTGTGTTTATACTCGCGCTCTTCCAAACTATTCTAACTCAAACTTTCCAACTTGTAGATTTATCACTTTATAGTATTTTTAGTGGTGGTGACGTTGAAGTCATGCGACCGTGGTGTAGTTCGTTTATAGCCTAGCGTGAGTTTTTTACTTCTGGCGATTGCATTTACGCTTCAAAAATCATAAATGTGGTGTTCGTTTGTGAAGATTATCTTGCTGAACAAAACATGTAAAAAAAGTATCATAAACTTTTGTTTTCCACAGAGCTTATTTTCTGCAATAATCCAAAATCCAATGAAAAAATCCCATTGGCTTGTTGTCGAGGGAACCAGGTTGATGCTAAATACATCCCTGCAGCACTCTATTGACATTTGATAGTCTTACTTCTTACTTTATTTATTATTTAGGTTTAACGGTTAATGGGGTAAGACGTTGCTACCGGAAGCCAGATTTAACAACTTAACTTAAACAAGGAGGTGTCAGCGGGCATGTAAACACACACTGCGTGTCTCCTTGATGTTGTAATTACTCCCGTCTACTCTTTGTTTCATCCTCCCTCTCACTTATGCTTGTATCTTTTTCCAGCCCATGTGCACTGAATCCATCCATCTTCTCTCTACCTCCCTTCCTGCCTCCCCCCCCCCCCACCATTTCTAAATCACGTTTTCCCTCTAAAGCCTCATTGTTTGTGTCCGTCTTCGTCTCCTTTGTCTTAATCCCGCGGCGATAGAAGTTAATTTACACACGCGATGACATAAATTGCAACGCAAATCAGTTTCACGTCTTTTTCTGCGACGGAAGAAAAGCAACAAAACAAACACAAAAATAGACAAACCATACACACACGTGAACGCACACACACACACACAGTCACATTTTGAGACTGGGGAACATGTTTAATTACAGCCTAGGAAGCAAGTGCCTCAGCTGAGAAAGGGGAAAAAAAAAAAAAAAAAAATCACACTTGATAACTGTGACATTTACAATCTGCCTCATTTATCAAAAGCTGCCAAAGCAGAGTCAAAGAGGGTCATTACATAGTAAACATAGATTAACTCAACTCTCACAAAAACCCACACAACATTGTGTAAGGGAAGATTTTCATTCTAGGAAAAAATTGCAGATGTCAGCATGCATTTCGCAGGACTCTCTGCCTATTAGTTGTCTTGTTAGTTACTCAATCTATGTGTGTGTGCGCCCCTTCAACATGCATTTCCCCAGTCTCTGCCTATTAGCTGTCTCGTTTGTTACCCAATCTTTGCACGGGTGCATGCATGTGTGTGTGTGTGTGTGCTTACACCCGTGCCAGCATCGGTGCTAAACATCTTGCGTCTTCACAGCGCAGACAGGATTTGACAAAGTATTAAGTGGTCTACTCTCAGTTGTGTGGATAATGTTATAGAGTGAACCCCGAGGGCACATCAGCTTCACATAGACCTGCACTTAGTGCCAGTCACACTACTCAGTCCCAACACAACTATTAATCTCTCGCAGACGTACAACACACACACACACACACACACACACACACACACACACACACACACACACACACACACCTCAGCCTTTACCCTCACTTTCCCCTGAATTCTAGTCTTGTCTGTTACTGTCTTCCTGTTGTCGTGTGTGTGTGTGTCTCTCTCTCACCCTCTCTCTCCCTGCAGGTTGGTGGGCGTGTCCGAGGGCGCCAATCTACACAGCTGATTCCAATCCCACATCTTCCCCCTGTGTATATCAGCTCTGCCCTCACACACGCTCGTTGCTTTCTTGTCTGCCCTTGTGTATCTTTTGCTGTACCAGCTTCCCCAGTATAGTAAGTTGCTTGTCTGTATTATCTGTTGCTGCATTGCATCTGATCACTGCTTCTGGGTCCACCTGTACTAGATCACGACACACATATACAGTAGTATTCATGTGTACAGGACTGCCATATACTGAACCAGATGTTACTCTAAGTTAAGTTCCCCTCAGAGACCCTCCTTGTATGTATCCTCCCTCTATGAAAGCGAATGGACAGAAAGGGGTAAGTGGGAGTGTTTTGAGGATGCTCTATCGCCACGGCGATGGGAGGCTTTTGAGATTCCCTTGCTGGCAGTGGTGGTGCCGAACGCCAGGGGCGAAGAGAGAGGCAGAGATGAAGAGAGATAGGGGGGAAGCACTGCACTTAATCTCAGTCATTTATTTTTAATAGCATGCAGCTGTTTTGTTCTCTCTTTGATCATCAGCAGGCCAGGTTTGCTGTGATGCAACGGATTGCACGAACACACACATCGCACGCACACACACACTTGTCTTACTATACTTGAGGACTTTACATTCATTCCTTAAACCGTAACACCTAATCTTAACCTTAACCCAAACCCTAAACAAAGTGAGACCACTTTGTGATTTAACCACTAATACGACATCAGAGTGAGAGAAGGTAAGGCATGAGAGATGTGACAGAGCAGAAAGAGGACACGAAAGATAGAAATAGACAGTGAGAGTACGAGGGAGGGCGAGAGATGGATCGATCGACGGTAGAGAGACAATCACAAAGACAAAAGAATAAGTAAGGGGAAGTAGATGATGTCGAGTGTTGGCCAGGCAGGCAGTAAGGCAGGCAGGTGGGCGGTGGATTCTCAGCGTGGCTTCTAGCCTGAGGGGCAAGACAGCAGAAGGAACTGCAGAGGGGCTCATTTAGGTCCTCTGAAAAGGAAAGGCCAGGGCTGCCTACAGACTCCAGCGGCTCTGATAAAGCTTGCTGTCTGGAGGTGGACCTGCAGGGAAGACACAGACACACCAGCGGGGGTATACTGAACAGGAAGGGAAGAGAGAGATACAGTATGGGTTGAGAGATGAGCGAGAAAGAAGAGAAAGAAAGAGACAAACAGAAAGAGACAGGGTGTAGGAGGGTGGCAAACTTCTACTTCGCCTTTATCTCCTTAGAAATAAAGAGCTGACAAGGAAACCGTGACTTCCAAAGGTCTGCTCATCCTATACGATGAACAAGACATCCCCCTCTTCTGAAAGACGGAAGTCACTTGAGTTTGCAAGTACAGTCATCGGGTCTCATTCGCAAAGTTTTTTCTTAAATTCTTTGGAAATATTTCGTGTTCATGTGCGAACGAAAATACCCAACGCAGGATTCATGAAACAATGCGTAAAACCTTGATTTCTGCGTAGCCCCCGGGTGTATCAGGTAGGTAGGCAGGCACTTTATTGATCCCCGGGGGGAAATTCCTTTGTTCCAGCAGCCAGACATAGAATAACACAAGAAATAGAAAAATAGAATGAAAAATAAAAAAGATGATTGCCAATCGTTTGGAAATTGCCGTGCCCGTTCGAGTCGATTTGCACAGGTAAATGCCCCGTTCAACAATAAAAGGCGGTGCAGACGTAAGGGCCGTCTTTTTGAAGGAAAGGTGACCGTTGGTTAATTTCTGCAGTAAAAAAAAAAGTATCGTGATGCAAAACATCCTGAGAAGTTTACAGATGGTTTATCTTCCAGCAACCTGTGTAGTGTTTCCTCTATTCACAGCTCCCTTACACAAATGGAGGACACCGGGGAGGATTAGTGGAGCGTTCAGGAACACTTAAAAGCCGTGAAGGCAGACATGCAGAAGCGTAGGCCGAATTAGCACAGCGTCAGTTCAACAAGAACAGTGGCGCTGCACCATATAGCGGGACTGATTGTGGATGAAGTTTTGTTTGAGTCTCCCTAGTTAGCAAGTAATCCAAAAACGCCGCGCAAACTTTTTCCACTCTTGTATCACCCACATACCTCACATTTACATGAAAAATAGCACAGCATGGGAGTGAGGGCTCTCAGACAGATGTATGAAATTCAGCTGAGATATGGAAAGGACCTGGATGAAAAGCTCTGCGGATTTCTGCACATTAGTGCAGCAAGAATAATACAACACAAAAGAGGGTCCCTGCATGCAATGCTGACTGAGGTCACACAGCAAAGGGTATGATTATACTAGAAACTGTCTTGTACAATTAATAGGAGATATTTATAGAGCACCAATTTGCCACTATTTAATGTGTTTCTTTGCGCTCCCCTCTGAAACAGTACTTATAATGTGGGTTAAGAGTGAATCATCAGTGACAGTAGAGGGTTCAGTGTCTTGCTTGCAGAAATGGAGGCTGGTTGTTAGGGGATGACTGAACAGGACAGTCTCGCTAACCACCATGCCACCTAGGGCTGCCACGATATCACATTTTCACGGTTGTCATGATTGTCGTGACAAAAAAATACCTCGATAATGACATCACAACTGCTGTCATTGAAAACAATGAAATCAGGGCTCCAAGGGCACTGTTAAGTTTGTTTATGTTTAAATTCAAAGAATTATTTTTTAAATGTTTTAACAAAGACTCAAAGACCCCAAAACTCCCAAGATAATACAAATTCATTCAATAAACTTGAAAAAGTCAAACCTTTTTTTGTCATCTGACCCAATACTGACATCATGAACAATATTTTCACATCTCAAAGATGTGCACTGCATACCAGAGTGTATCAATCAATGTTTCCTTCTTCAGAACGATAAAAATCAAGCTGCTCTTAAGTGCTGATCAATGACAACGATGTATAAAAACTGCACAACTGTTACAATGGAGTCGTTTTAGTTTCTTATACTGGTATCAGCTGTACCGCATCACAAACCTATGCTACCATGCTACCCTTACTTTCTCAACAGGACTTGTAGGGACTCGGTGTTTTCGGAGATGGGGTATCACGTTCAATGCATCTCCACCTTTTGTCACAACTTTGGCCGTACATTCCCGGCACGCAGGTGATTCCATCTTTCTTTTCGAAAACCTGGAGAACTGCCACACCGCTGAGTAAACTTTTTCTTGTTGGGGGGATAAAGCCTCTCAGCGACTCCTGTAATATCCTCAGACGTGTTGGCAAGTAGAACTGCTGCAGAAGACGCGTGTGTTGTCAAAACAGTGAAAGAGTGGGAACAGGAAAAGCAGAGAACAAAATAACTTTTTGGCCATGAAATCTTGTATAAAAACCAAAGACATCGAAAGCCTGTGAATTAATCGATGTCAAATAAAACAAGCATCAAATTGCGGATATGTTGGCCCTTGTTGCATGTAGTAGTAGTAGTAGTAGTATTAGTAGCACTAGTATCTGAGATCACTCTATACCAGCAGTCTATGTATTGAGTTTAAATTGTTTGTCACCTCTCCTCTCTGCCACACTTGTCTCTTCCTCTGCCATAGACCCGGAACTGCCGAACCCGACCAGGGAGGGTCCATTCGATTTAAGTAGAAGGGTTCCTGGTGGAAGAGACCAGTGCGGTGTGGGAAGGGTGTTTGTGTTTCTGTTTGGGGATTAGGCTGTTTAAAGCACTTTTTAAAGAAACATGTTTTACAATAAACTTCAATGTATTTTTGTAATGATAACATATCGTAATTGAACATTGCTGTCCTTGTGAATGCTTCTGATGAGATAATTGATAATGGTCTGTTGAGTAGGAGGAGCCCACTTGTGTTTAAGGGACAAGGCCGGAGCACCTAGGGGGAGAAAAACCTCATAACTGGACAAACAAACAGAGAGAGAAAGCCACAGAAGCTTCGGCCTGGCCCATTCTTAGTGGCATAGCCGGTTAGAGCAGGTTAGAGTTATTTTCCTTTTGAAATATTTATTTCTGGTGTTTTCCTATTTATTGGGAAAATAGTTTATTTTTGTTTGTTTTTCTTCATTTTGGCCAACCAACTTTATTACACTGTAAATATCTGCACGGGACTCCACTCCACTTGTAGATAAAAAATCACTTGGACTGCAGACCTTGGCCTGCATCCCTTTTTTCATGTGCCTGGCTACTCGGCCAGCCCTCACACACTTTATTGGGAGTTTTGCAGTATGTCCCTTTGTGCTATTGCATAGCGAATACTTGTAATGAACCTTCTAGGCTGCAGCGTGTTATGGTGAGGGAAAGTGTAAATTGGCTGTGCTTATCCAAGCAGACCAACTAATGAGTGTGTAATGGGGAAGCAGCAGGGTTGAGATCCAACAAAAGCAGGGGGCCCTCTGGATCAATAGAAATACACCGCCGATTGGGGATGAGGTGCTGTTTGGAAGAGTTAAGTGTTCAGAACACTGAAATGCATTGATTTTCCAAACTGAACTAAAGCATGAATTGCACATATGCACATGTTTAGAAATGCTCTGTACAACCTGGCTTGTAGTTTAAATAATACTTATAATAATCATAATACAATATTTATTTATAGAGCACTTTTCAAAACAAAATTACAAAATGCTTCTCAACCAAGAAAAAAATATAAATATAGCTGCAAGTGGCCATTAGTGAAGCCCATGGGGGAAATGATTTGAAATATAGGTTCTACATCAAAGATAGAACATTTCGGTGAAAGTCCTGCCACTGCTGGTGAAATGTCTGACATATTGCCATTTGAAAAAATGTCAATCAATACTCAATATACCTGCTCAGCAGACTGATGAACTGAAATGTTTGACATTTGGATGTCTGTAATGTAAACTGTACATGTACAGTACAGTACTGTACCATCATGCCCTGACAGATAGAAAAACAGACAAAATAATCATTATAATCAAATCAAATAATCAAATAATCAAATAGTAATTTCTATCTAGAATGAGCAAATTACAATGTTGTATCTTGTATCTTGTAGCAAATACAGTGGAGAGGACATGAACGTGGCCGGTGAAGGTTTGCTACTCTGTGCAGATAGAGAGAGACAGAGAGGGAGATTTTGAGTGACAGGGAAGAGAGATGGACAGTGAAAGTCAACAGAGAGCATGCAGCTGCTTAAGGCTTATGGAACTCAACATCAATGTGTGTGCATGTGAGCGTGCATGTGTGTGCGCTCAGCGCTTTATTCACATTTTCACCTGCGCTGGACTCACACCTGCTTGTCTCACACATGAATACAGCGACAGGTGTACGGACAAATCAATATTAACAAGCCACAGAACTGTAAATTGGTTGTGTTACCGTTAAAGCAACCATTAACCGTTAGAGCTAAAGTTACGGAGTTGGAGAGCAGCTTTGGGTGACCTCAAAACTTCTTATCGAGGAGCAAAAAAACCCACCATTACGGCTCCCCCACGCAAAAGGAACAACATCATTATAATTTAATCAAAGTTAACAATATTCTCTAGTGTGCCACAACAACACATGCATTACTAATATCTCAGGTCAGTTCAAATATCACATCACGCCTCCTAACCATTTGTTAGATTTAAAAAAAAAAACAACAACAACCAGAACATTGTCTGATTTTGGTGTCCTCACGTCCTGTTTTAGCAAGTTACTGGTGGGACAAAAAAGTATGTTTCTCTGTCCCCTTTCTCTCTTGCCTCTAAACTATTAGCCATTTCAAGCAAGAAAACCAAAACACTGCCTCTATCCCACATTCTCTTATGTTCTGGTTCTCAAAGTAACAAAGTGGAAGCAAAAAAAGTTTATCGGGTTGCTGCTTCTTCGCTCTCTCTCTCTTTTTCTCTATCACTTTATCTTTCTCCCTCCTTCCATCATTACACCTCCTGTGGTGTGACAGTCCATATGGTGCAGCAACACTGTTGGTCTCCTGTGGCCACACTACCCACGATGCATCTGTGGCTCTGGGCTTCAGAGGGAGCCGATAGGCTGAGAGGACTGCGCTATCGACCAGTCACGTCGCCTGGTGTGAGGTCAGCTTGGTGTGGCGGTGGAGTGTGTCCGAACAGCACACACCACTGACTGTCACACTTTCATTCATCCTGCTGATCTAGCCGTCTTTATCCACCTTTACCTTTGCTCTTGAGGCACAAAGTATGCTCTTCTGTTCTTTTCTTTTCACCACATTTCTCCGTTACTCTTTAAAATACTATCATATTGTGCCATTTCTCAAATTACTTGAAACCATGCATGGTCAAGACATGAAACCTTGCCAGGATGTCGACCCTCTCAAACCACTGGATGGGCTTTTTTTTTGGAAGCCATCAAGGATTGGCCAAAGTTGTGCCACAGTTTAAAGATTCTATTCTATTCTATTTTGTTGTGTTCTTTTGCTTTGAGCTCTCTTCCCTTCCTGTCTCTGCGTCCATGCAGAGAAAACAGAGCTTATAGCACAGATCAATCCCATTGAGTCTGACTGCTTTCACTAGCCAGGGATCAATACTGCCTGTTTCATGTCCCTCTGCAATAGACGCATGTGTTCACACACACACAAGCACACACACACACACACACACACACACACTTTAAAGACATGCCTGTGAGCGAAAGGCCCGCCCCTTTAGAGATGACCTATTGGCATATCGGCTGACTTGCTCACCGGGGGATACAGAAGTTCATTATGACAGGCTTGCCAGTGCTAAAGGTCTGCTTTGGTCTTCTGCAGCCGTGCAGCTTTTCCACCATATGGTTACATGAACAGGTTGGTGCACAGGCCTTACAACGAACACGCAGCAACAGTAGTTAAGGCAAGCCATGTGGAAAAGGCAGAAACAGATAGTAACATTGGAAAGGCTCTAAGACAACAGGATTTCACACTGTGGGGTAACACTTTGTTTGGATAGTCCAATGTTGATACTCGACTATCATGTGACGAAAAGTAGTAAGTGACTTATGTGCTGCATCTCTAGAGACTATGTAATCCTAACCCTGAGCCTAACCCTAACAACAACAATACCATTTAATATCTCTACACTACTTTTTACACTAGTGTGAGTATAGACGTTATAGTGCCACATTAGTGACTGCACCAGGCTCAACGGTACATGCTAGACAGGAACAGCTACTGGAGCTATTCTGAGAGCAAAGATAACAAAGTAAATTTTGACAGGAAATTGCTGTGTCCTTCCAATTTTGCTTTTTTTGCTGTAATTGAACTGTATTATCTGTGACATTTTAGAAAATGTTTCATGACCGCGGGGCCATGCCAAATCTCAAATGTCCCTTTGTGCACCTGCACAAATCAGCAGCTAGCATCTTTTTGTTTTTTGTATTTTATCACTGTATTTTTAATCACATCACTTGTTTTATCACCATGGAAACAAATGAAACTTAGATAAACTAAATTGTTAATAATGCATTATAAAATATCTAAATTCCATGGATGTTGCTGAGAAAATCAGTTTTGTCCAACTAATGAAAGGTCGACTTTCTTGAGCGGTTCCTGAAGAAAACTGTACGAATCAAGCCCAATACTACAGTATGAAATGCGCATGGAGCCGCAACTCCAGACACCCACCTTGCCTCGAGTACTCATCAGCCTCATGGTGCACCAAGTCAGTCACACAGCCGCCGTAGTGCAGCCTCTGCTCATGGTCGAAGGCCTTGAGGGTCTCGCTGGAGCTGTAGGACTTCTGGGTGGGCACGCGGCACTCGTCTGCGTCCAGGGAAGAGGCGTTGTAGTGGGGGTCTTTGGAGCAGCGACCCCTGGTCAGGGAGCGGTGCCTCCGATCCTTCAGATCCATGCCGGGAAGGGAGACGGAAGCAGGGAGAGGAGGAGGAGGAAGTGGTGGTGGTGGTGGGGGGGGAGGGGGGAGGGGGGGAGAGACGGAGGGGCCTCCTAGACGGCCTCCGTAATGTCAATCTCCACTTCAGTCACCTGGAAAACAGAGACAGAGAGAGAGAGAGCGATGGAGAGAGCGGGTAAAAAAAAAAAAGAGTAAAAGGTTAGTACAAAATTAATGGATGCACCGCTGTGACTCACTCTTCTTGTTTTGCAGTCCCCCAGAGAATTCTACAGCGGAAAGTTAGGTAAAATGGAAGGCAGCAAAACGGACATGTGAGCGACCGGGCAAAGACAGGCACGGACCCACATAAGAGTATTGATGTGGGATAAGTCAGGTCATTGTGGGAGAAATAGAGCTGCCAGTTGCTGCGGCCAGATAGATTGTGGACCATCGACCTGGTCAGTGACAAATGGCCAGGCGGCGTTTGGATCTACAGCATAAAAACAGAGAATGACTCAAACGTGGCGACGCCGTCCTTAACTGGGGGTCAGTGACGCACGTATACGCGGACACACGCCTGGCTTGCACACGCTCACAAAGAGAAACAATAATGACAAGGAAGAAGGACGGGAACTAAAAGAGGGTGGAAAGAAGAGGGAGACGCAGATGGAGTAATAGCGAAAGAGAGACGGATCATCTAGATTGGAAAAGAGGTAAAGGGTGAGAAAGAAAAGCAGCCGAATGCAACAGGAAGGATGGAAGAAGAGGAGAAATGACTTGAGGGCATTGCTAGTCTCTCCCTCATTATCAGAGTGAGAATGAATCCCGCTCCCTTAGAGGCTGTAAGGGATAATCAAACACACCCAGACGCAGATACACACACACAGCAAGTCACAAACACCCAGATACACTCTGATACAGAGGCAATGACACTCCAAACTATCAGAAACACACACACACAACACAGAGGGTACCTGTGCTGAGATAACAACACTAGCAGATATCTAACCTAACACAGCTTATAACAACCGATTTGGCTACTTAAGTGCAGCAACCGCCTCCTCTGCTGTTCCTTATCTGTCCATTGCAACTGCATCACAACCCGGCCCCGCTTTTAATTCACTCAACTTGTGTATACTTGCGGATGCAGATTGCACACGACGATGACGCTGATACAGCACGATTACCAGTGCGGTGGCCTTGAGCAACGCATTGCATTAACAGCTAAAGATCAAAGCGCAAACAATACGACAACCGAAAAGCAATCGACGGCTAACGCTTCCAGCGGCTGCCTGTATGGGATATGCACGGTAATAAAAAAAAAAGGTTGTGCACGTTTCCATCGCTTAAGGCCTAGGGGAGTCTGGTGCACCCACTGCATCACAACATAACATACTAAAAGCAGACCATATCTGAGGCAGGGGCAGTGACATCTGTTAGCCTAGGCTAATATACTACGTAGCTAAGTAATTGCGCACCCGAGACGGATAAAGAATGAGGAAAAGATAAAAAAAGAGAGGGGGGGGGGGGGGGAGCGCCGAATGTTAGTCAATCCATTTAATAAGGACTCATTGTAAAAAGCTTAGGAGGTAGTATGGAGAAGTGCCGTGCTATGTCCATTGATTAAAAGTAGGTATTAAGTCTCATAAAGAGCTCATTACGCACTGGCATCCATCACGCAGGCTATTAGCAGTCCAGCCTTAATGTGTTTGTACCTTGGGAGGAAGGAGAGGAGACAGGGAGGGATACTTGCTCAGAAAATGCGGGGACCTTCTGACTGGCATTACACACACACTACGAGACACCATGGATTTGTGAGTGTGTGTGTGTGTGGTGCTATAATCGTGAGACACACATCTGTTCACAAGGACAGAAAGATGAGGAAAAACCCTCCAGACTGAGGATCTTGTTCGGGTCATGTTCGGGTTAGAGGTTGGGCATCGAGTTAAGTTAAGGGTAGGGTCAGTCTTTGATATCGAGTGGTTAGGGTGTTAGGGATTTAGGAGTGAATGTAAGTCATACTAGATATAGTAGAGCAGCGTTAGTTATAGTGTTGGGTGAGTAGGAGGAGGGGAAAAGGACACAGAATGCAGAATGAGTGATAGATGGATAAAGCGAAGAAGGGGGAGGGTCAATCGTCGGATCTGGGGAGCGTATCAATCACTTCCACCCACACAGGTGTGCTCCTCAAGGTCACTGAGGGGCGCGCACACACACGCGCACACACACGCACGGGCACAGACAAACACACACTTGTGACAGTGCTAGTTAATTGCCGTGATGACAGAGGTCCTACCTCCCCTGATCATCACACTACGGCAGATTACGCCATTTATCAGGAGTGTAATGACTTATTGTCATTGTGACTGATACTCATTGTGACTGATACTCTGCCGTGAAACACAAACAACGACAGGTGCACAAATACAGCACGCGCGCGTGCAAACACACAGCTAGACAGACAGACAGGCAGACAGACAGATACATACTCACACACATGCAGAGACATGCACAAGCCTGAGAGCTGCAAGCAGGGAAGGGCGGTTAGGCGAAGGAGACGTGCGCGCAACCATGAAGTAACCATGAAATCCGGGCAGAATGAAAAATGTAATTGGAAGACGATATGAGGGCAGAGAATTCATTTTCAAAATTACAGAGGTGAAATTTGGTACAGATAATGCCTTTTTCTCCGCAAATGAGAGCTTGAGAAGAAGAAAATCTGGCCGAATGACACAGTGTAAATCCACTGTAACTAGAAATCACACCCAATTAATAGGAAGCTAATGACATCAATGGATTAGTGAGCATCAAACAGGATGATTTACCATTCTACCTGATCAGCTTTCCAGAGGATAGGATTCAAATATCAAACAAAAAGCATGCTGCAATATAAACTGCGTTAACCCAGACGAGGCTGTTAATACAGGTGCAGCTATTTTAAGACGCAATTTAGAATTTCTTACCGCCTACACACTTTCGGTATATTCACATGCTCTTAAAATCAAACTAGGGCTCTGTCAGATTCCAGTGTGAGGTGGCAAATACTGTCAGTCTTTATACATACATGTCAGTAAAACAAAAAATAATAAAACCATAAATGTATTGAATCCAATAGGCCACTCTGTAAACAAAGCCAGCAGTGGGGGCAGCAGTGTTTGAACAGTGGGTGCCTTAGTGTGATTACAGATTGAAATTGCCTGAGGTATTTTGTATTTTACTGCATCGTCCCTCAAATCTGCTTCAAGAACGACCAGAGAAACAAGCCTAGAAATAGCCATGCCAATCACAATTTAACCCAGTAATGGTCACATACTCATGGGAGAGGCATGCACTCATACTCATATACCCATATAGAAAGACTATTAAATCAGACCAGAATTAATTTCAATGGGATGAACCATTTTAGCATGGAGAACCAATCATGAGAGACTTCTTTGTTCCCAAAGAAACTATAAAGAGAGAGAGCATAGAGAGACTTTGACTTTCTGTGTGACCTTTGTCTTTCTCTCTCCAATATATCTGTATCCAATATATTTTTATACTTCAACCTGTCAATGTTCTGTGTTATTTCAAGATTTCTGAGTGCTTACAGGCAATTTTCCACGACAATGGCCCCTTCCTTAGCCAACTAGAAGGGTGCTGAAGCAGGGCGCCTGCTGTACCTACAGTATGTGTGACGATCTGTAGACCTGTTAATGTGCTATTATATATTATTCCACATATATATATCTTTGAATTAAATATACTGTATGCCGTAATGTTTCTAGATTGTATTGTTATATTGATTGTATTTGTTATAGAAAATTCTTTCACTTACTTCATTTCCCATTCTTTCTTTTTTTTGTTCTACTGCTAGTACTACTGCTATTTAGCACAGCCTCTTATTGCTGTAAGACATACTGTTGTTTCATCTATAGATTTGTGTTTATTGATGAGTCGAATTGTCATTGATGTTTATATTTGCTCTATTCTTATTTATACTCATATTCTATTTTTATTTCCCGTGTCCCTTTTCATTCTTTCTTTGCTGATGCATCAGCTCTATTTCCCCACAGAGATCATTGGAGCTTCATCTTATTTTATCTCATTGTAGTGCATGGGCTATACAGTCATTACCTGACTCATGTAATTGTAACCAAACCAAAAAGCAGCGATAGTCCAACGAGACCGGCAGCTAACAGCCCGATAAAACACAGCGTGGCGCTTTTCCATCAGAACATGCATCCACTTTTCCAATACTCTGTCAATAGGATATGAAGTTGTTCCTTTGGTTTCTTTTTTTTTTTTTAATTTGAAGGGAATTTGAATAACAAAAGGTGGCCTATTCCAAACACGAGCCCCTATTATCACAAAAGACTAAATTGTGGCTAAAAAAGCATGTGGCTTAAAATTTTCTGCTGCTCTTGTGCTGCTGCTCAAATTAAGTTGTTTACATAGTTTGTCCCCAAAGGAAGAGAAAGAAAGGGCGGGGGGGAGACAGAGAGAAACTGAGATAAACAAAGAAATAGAGAGAAGTGGACAGAGAGGAGGGTTGCGTGAGACTAAAAGAGAAAGAACAAGTCATTGTATGAGACTTGTGTTCAATTAAAGATTACAAAAAGGCTTATATACCTTTTACTCACACTCGGTAAAAAATGGCCTACATGGTAAACAAGGAAAATATGGTACATACAGTCCATAATATCCAGTGTACAGTCATCCCTTATCGCTGTATTTAATGCACTGTATTTAATTTCCCTTGTAATGTCTGTTCCTAGGGTGCTAATCGAATCAACCCAATTGGCGAATTAACAATAAAGAGTACTTCACACTTTTGCAACAGAGACCTCTCTGCAATAAACGGAGCGAGTTTGGAAAATGAATGAAAAAACAAAAAAACAATAGAATACAACTTCCACCGATGTTGCAGGGTTGGATGCTGATGAGACGAGAGAGAGCAGCATAGGGGGAAAAAAAGACAAGGCCGAGGGAAGCGAGCTTCAATGTCAAGGGGAGGGCTGGGTGTCCCTGCTACTTATTTTCATAATGACTGTTTTCTAGGCTAAGATAGTGGGGTGTGTGTGTGTGTGTGTGTGTGTGTGTGTGTGTGTGTGTGTGTGTTGGTCAGATGCCCGGAAAGGCATAGCTGGGAGTAAACTCACTAGGACACTGACAAACATGCATGTGCACATGCACGTGCATAGAATATACAGTCACATGCACATAGATTAGCATATACACACACACACACACACACACACACACACACACACACACACACACACATACACACACACACACACACACACACAAGCCTGCCTTGTGTGGCTTTGGACTGGGATCTGACTGAGAGGCTCCTCTTCCACGCACGACTCATTAATCATGTCTTCGATCTGAGGTGGTATTGAGAGTGCACACACACACACACACACACACACACACACACACACACACACACACACACACACACACCCTCACGCACAGATACACAAGTGACACACACATACACATACACACACACACACACACATGGGGCAAAATGATGTCTGGGGCTGCTTGCATGGCTCCAGTTCAGCTGGAAACCGTTGTCCACTTTGGATCCAAGATGATCTGTGAGCCAAGAGCTGAGGGGCGCACTGGACAGGAAACATTTCATCACGCTCTCTCCCACACACCTTGCATCATTACCTGCAACACCTCTTCCCCTTAAATCGGAAAGAAATTCACACTCAATTTTAACCGGCTTATTAAGAGTGATTGGTTAGCCTGAACGCAGTTATTCTGAATTCTGCTGACGTCATAACCCGTCATAACCCGTCATAACCCAGTAGACCAAAAAAAGGGGCGAGATGAAAGATGTGTCTCCTTTTCATTTGGAATGAGAAAAATCACAAATTCTAATATAAACTTCTAACTTTCGAGTGCCCCGATGTACAAAGGGATGGGATGAGCGTAATATATCCCGAGGTCTCAACTTGTGATTCGACGTCTTGGCTTCCCGAAGGAGATGAGAAGGATAAAAGTTTTCTAAAAGTGATCAAGAACTGTCAAGAGAGTTCATCCACCTTCCATTTCCTCCTCTACCTCTCTGCTCATCGTCTCATTTGTCAGGATGGAAATGAAGGAGGGAGTGGGGGGGGTAACAATCCACCACCTCTCTTCCTTGCTCTTGGTGCCCGTGTAATCTCCTCACTGGGCTGCAGAGTGCCACAGAGCCTCTGTTTATTAGACTAATCCTTAAATCCACATTCTGCAGGCCTCGCAAATGCCGTGCAAAGCTCTAATCTGACTCAAAACAAAGGGATTAGAGATGACAAGGTCCCTCTCTCTCTCTCTGTC
The DNA here is from genome assembly GCA_034670405.1 of Hoplostethus atlanticus. Taxonomy (NCBI): domain Eukaryota; kingdom Metazoa; phylum Chordata; class Actinopteri; order Trachichthyiformes; family Trachichthyidae; genus Hoplostethus; species Hoplostethus atlanticus. Next base: position 1,286,133 of record JAXDDX010000021.1, read on the forward strand.
TCCCCATGTCTTCCAGAGTGGGCTGGGGTGACACACACACACACACACACACACGTGCTGAGAAACACACATTAACACGGTCGCACACACACTCTCGCCCTGTCACACCCACATTTGCCAAAGATTGATTGGCGCATGCAAACCCTCACTCACACACTCTCACACACACACACACACACACACACACACACACACACACACACACACACACACATGCTTCCTGTGAATGCACACTGGCTGTGACAAGGCAGGGGGTTAAAGCCAAGGTGCAAACACACTGGGTAATTACACAAAGCTCAAAAACTCATGGAAGAAATGACGGACAAGATGAGAACGAGCTCTGGGAATGAGACAGGGTGACAGCAGGGATGAAGGCTTGGAATAACTAAACAAAGGAGGCTTATTGTCGACTCACAGTGTGGGGAAAAAGGAACATGGCGAAGTAGCACTCTGCTGTAGTCTTTCAGTTTAGGATTGTGACTTTTTCCAGAGAGTCTTCCTAGACGCCAAAAAGTGTTGGTGGGTGTGATTTGGACCAATAGTTTTTTGTGCCCTAACACATTGCCGAAGTAGCGCTGGGGGAACTTATTGTCAAAGTCAAACATTTAATACCTTTACAAGACAGCAAAACGTCTTTGTGTTGTTTGTTTGTGTTGACAGGATGTACAAATTGGAGGTGTTTTTTTTTTTTTTTTACCACAATAAAAGTCTCTAAGTGAAGGTTCACAAGGTTCATCACCTTGATACTTGTACTGAGACACATAGCATGAAAGTGTATGTAAGGTGATACGTTTTTATGGAAAAGGGAGGAAACTGAACTTGAGACCAGTGTAGGAAATTAAAAAAATATTTGGGGGGCAACTTTTGCCCCCACTGTCTAAAAAATTGGGGCATTTACAAAATTTTGGGGGCACTTTTAAAAAATAGTAATTAGTGCATAAAGTTGCTGTTTTTAATGTGAAATGAGCCCAGATTAAAATGCATACAGTAATCACCACCTTGTGCCAACATGAGTAAATAAAAAGCATACTATTGCTGTTCCAAAGAGAAGTGTGCAATCATCTGTATGTGTATAGAACACCATCTGTATGTGTGAGAGAAAGCAGGAGACAGTTCTAACTATTTTGGCTTTTATTTAGCTCTTAATAGCCTTCGTATATGTATAATGCATTAGTTTATAGATAAACTCAAAACTTCATCACAGTCTTTCAAATGAACTAGTTTATGGTCTTTAGAAACCTCTTAAACTGTAGAAGGTCTATTAAAAATATTTGGGAAAATAAAAAGGCAGTGTTTCACAACTGTAAATGTAAACGGGTGACCTTACAAACAACAACAATAACAGAACTGAATTCAAGTAACACTGCAAATTGCTACAGTAATAGCCATTAAACATTACATTATTCAATAAGTAAGTCACAGCAACCAGCCATATTTCATGGGCTACTCGAGTGGAGTTCTGTTCATATTATACATGGGTTTCACTGTCAGAGTCAGACTGTGTCATCTATTTCCATTGCTGCTGCTGCTGTTGGTGCAGCTGATTTAGAGGGCTGTGCCCTTTTCCCATATGGTTTTGTTGTTGGGCGCTATGCAGCCCCACATGTAGGCTGTAACATTAACGTTTCTCCGTACCTATCTCTGTACTTCGTTTTAGCGCTGGCACAGCGAGACTACATTAAAGTTAGCTTAGCTGTTAGCTAAGGCGCCAGACCAAAGTCATTTTAAAGTTTCTAGCGTCAGCGTTAATGTTATTTACAATGAGCAAATCGATTATGCTTGCGTGTTTGGTGGCGGTGACATGAATACTTTTTCACCTGTTCGCTTCCTTTATGGAGATTTTTTAACCGGTCCATCGCAGCAGCCAACTTCACTGAAGGTGCAGGATTGCCTGGCCTCTGCCAGGTATCATAACAGCGTTACGTAGTAAACGTAGTTAAAGTTACATACAATTACGTACGTACGTAGTGTGAACAACAGCGTTGTTTGTGTTACAGAGAAGTTTCGAAATCTAAAAACCGTGATTGAGGGGCAATTTTTATTTCGTTTGGCAGATGTCATCCAGCCTTTATCAGACAAAAAAAAACGGGACAATTTTTGCCCCTCGATCACGGTTTTTAGGGGCATTCTGAGATTTCTTGGGGCATTTTTGCCCTTTGCCCCTGTTAATTTCCGACGCTGCTTGAGACCTATGTAAAAATTGCATGCAATGTTTGTATATTTTACTCTCTTTTTTTAAATCATTTATTTAGGTAATAAAGATTGAGATGGTTCGCAACACCGTGAGTCTACGTCCTACTGGACCAAGACGAAGAGAGAGAGAGAGAGAGAGAGAGAAGAATAGGATTTGACCGTAGCATGTGGTATCATATTCTGGGGTTATAGAGCATATCCATGCTGGGCTAGGTATCTGACAAGAGTCTTAGTGCAGGTTGAAGGTCATGTGTGATATAGAAAAGCACGGCGCTCTGCAGACGGATAATGCCAGTGGAAGGGGGTCACACAGGCATGCTACCTGTTCTTTTATTCAGTGAGGGGGATTCCACCTCATCCTCCTACAGTGGGAACGTATGCATGCTGGTGTGTGCATTTGAGTGTGTGAGAATTTGTGTGCATGCTCTTTCACCTATGCCCCCCCAAAACTAGCAGCGGCACAGAGTCGGGGGCAAACTTTGCCGCATGCACCGCCAGTGAGTTATTAAAACAATCGAGTGCTGACAAGCCCGCATTCTGTCGCTGAGGGAGAGGGCTAGGGCTTAATAACTCAGTGTCACGCCTTGACATTCTTACCATCTGTCTGGGTAAAATATTCAAATGTGCAATAAATGTCACTGGGGACAGACGGTGACACTGTCTAATTAACACTATGACAGAGGTGACACTCTGAGGGGTTTGGCTGGCTTTTACTGTACAACATGCAATATGTGTGTGTGTGTGTGTGTGTGCGTGTGCGGTAGCTGTACGTAGAGGTGAAATGAAATGAGGGATACAGTAGCGTTCTGTCTCTTTGCAGGAGGGTGAGTGAGACACAAGCTATCAGTGTACTGAACTGAAGCGTGTGCACTAACACACACACACACACACACACAAAAAAAGTGTGAATGACATCAGCTATAGGGGCGTGCGACCCCGGAGCAGGGAATAAAATGCCAGCGAAGAGTCATTTCCTCAGGCTGAAATGTCAAATAGAAGGAGGAGGCGGGAGGAGACCCGGCTGTCGACCATATATCGGTGTCTTACTCCATCCCAGGTAGATAGGCCACGCCCTCCCCCAGCGGCTTCAAAGTGCTTTGGGAAAAATATGAGGAGTTAAAGTAACTTTTTTAGGGTGAAAATAATTCACTCCTAGACGTGAGTAAAACTAGTACAGGCTGGGTTTTTTTCCCAACAATGACTCTGGACGTATGGGGGTCACTACAAATCCGGTGAGAGATGAGAATCGTGACATTGGTGGCTTCTTTCCTGTAGTCCACAACATCGAGAAAAAATCACAGAATCTGGCCTCAAAAATGGAATTTGGACATGAATTGAACAATGAACAATGAACAAATAGTAGGCGTAGAACATTTTGTTATTTGGAAATATTTCTGTAATGAAAAGATAGATAGAACGGAGCAGAGCTGCGTCTGTGGGATAGTAGTATGTCTGTGCATGGGTATGTGTGAATGTCAGAAAAACAATATGGGTTTGTTATATAATATTAGAAGGACAGTTATTAATGGTATAGGCCTACAAGTGAATTCAAACTCATGTCCGTGAGTAGAGTGGGCAGGCATGTACCAACATGCAAGTTCTGCACTACATTTGTTCCGTAATGAGTGATCGTACAAGCTGTTCGCAACTACGCAACACTGACTAGCACATATTTTTCCAAAGTACTTGAATGTGCAGTCTCTTCCAAGCTGTCCGCGACAGTTGTGACTAGTGCTGAGTGAGTGTGCATGCCTCGTCTCCTTTGAGAAAAAGACTAATTCTGCGACGCTCTTCTCCGATGGATGAAATGTTGAGTCCAACCAACAAATAATAAAAGATAAAAGTGTCAGCTGGGGATCAGCCAGGTGGGAGTTGATTGCCTCACCAAAAAGACCAAAGAGTGGATTCCACAGTCCAAGAACAGAGACCATCCAGGCAGGCTGCTGAAGGTTCTCCTGACAGATTTGATTTCTGGACATGAGTTTAAGTTGGTAATTTGAGTTAACGATTAAAGGTGAGCGTTTTGTTTGAATCCTGGCTATAGCGTGATCTGTGCCAGGGAACTGCCCTCAGATTGGACTTTCCACAACATGCATTACTAACAGGTGCAATCTGGGGGAAAATAAAACGGAAACACATCCAAAAACAGAAGAGAATGAAATTAAATTTGAGAAAAATTAAGATCTGTTTACATTTTTTCTCAAATGGACACAAGCGACCCAAGCTTTATAAAGGGTTACTATAGCTTCCCCTGTCCAACTGAGATCCTTTGTTCCTGTAGAGTTGACATAATTTCTGGCATGACTAATGGGTCTGGGGGCATATCACTAGAGAACAAGTCTGTCACAGATGACTGGCAATGACTATCTTGGAGAGAGAGAGAAGAATAACAGCATATGGACTTACCTTCAAGGGTAAATGTAGCATAGCGCATCAAGAAGCAGCTTGTGATTGGAAAGTCACTAGTTCAAGTTCCACATTGGGAAAAGTGAAAGTTTTTGAAAGTGACTTTGGGCTTGGTGGTCATTTTTTGCTTTTTGTTAAAAAGCCAATCTCCAAGAGCTAGTCCTTATTGCAAGTCTGGTAGCGATCTATACACAGGTTAAATAAGCACCTAGTAAAGGCTGCACAATGCAATTCTGAATGCAAATCTTCACAAATGACATGAAATCATCTTTTAGCATTACCGGCAACTATAGCTGCCAAGGTGTATAGTTGTCATGTCTCATCAGTAAATATTTTTCTACATGCTTTAAAATATTTGTATTTATATTTTATTGTGCAGGAAGAACCAAATAAATCATTTCAATTAAGGAAATCAAGTATCCACTTATTTCCTGTCACATGATGTTATCTTCCTGCTGGTACTTCTTGAAGGCATGGAAGAGGCAAAACCCTCCTAATAAAAAGTGATTTTCATATTATGATAGTTACATTTATATCATACTGTATGTACATCTACTTTATCATGAAGGTCTCTAGTATCACCCATTCAAAACCAACTTTCAAATCAGATCTATCATTTTTTTCTCTAACTAGTCACATGTCTGGGTGTCAACCATACTGCCACCATGATCGCTTGTAACTTAATAATAATAACTAATAATAATAATTATAACTGAGGGTTTCTAGATAGAAATATGTGAAATTCTGTTGCAAAAAATAGTACGAAAATAGCAATTTTGTGCATACACGCAGCTCTAGGATACCTCAAATGAAAACAAAGAATAAGCAGATTTCATATTGATGAATTGCAAAATATAAAATAAAGAGAAAACATTACATTTTTAATGATATGCAATGGTTATATTTACCACAGTGAAATTTAGACAGTGAGTTACCATTAATAGATGATATTAAATCTACTATAGTGAGTCACTGAACACTAATAACTTTCCTAGAGAGAGTTATTTGAACCAGTGGCCTCAGTGAGTGTATCCCTCCAGCCAAGCAGCATCAATACTGCTGGGGGAAGGGAAAGCAGTCAACCAGAACTAGGACCCACACTACAGAAACTCCAACACAAGGAGCACAAATTCAAAGACAGATATATAAAAAAACAAAACAATACAACTCCCACCATACCAGTCTAAGCCAACCAATCCAATCATCACATCACGTTCTATCCCAAGTCACTGTGGGACATTAACCTGGACATGTCTAATACGTACGCAGGTCCGAAAAGTAGCACTCAATCTGACTGATGAAGAGCTCCTCACATCCTGTGGCATTCTTTTGACCACATGGTTACAACACAGTCTCAAGGTTTCATCTGCTTTTGTCAAATAATTCTGATTGTGGATATTGTGGATAACACAAACCTCATGATTACCCTTTCTTCAAGCTGTGCCCTTTGATTGAGGAGTCAAACAAAACTGCCAATTTAAAAAAACATTTGTCAGTGGATGAGATGGTGATTGAGTACGTTGGCAGGTTAGATGCAAGCAGTTCATAAGAGGACAACCCATTCACTTTGGATATAAGATCTGGAGCCTAGCACCTTTAACAGAAATTATGTTTAAAACCTAAATTGGCATGCTAGTAACGGCAACATAACTTCAGAATTGGGAATTATACGCTAAGCTTTGGTCGACGGTCTGATGCGGCAAGTATCCTAGCTTTGGCCATTGCTTGTGTCTGGTGGTTGATCGTTTTGGGAATTGCACGCTAAGCTTGGGAATGTGTTTTACCATTTCAAGACAAATTTAAAAAAGATTTTCTTGGAAAAAACACAAAAACTTGTAGAAAATAAAAGTTTATATGGGATACTACTAATATGGCCAGACACTTGAAATCTGAAAACAAGCAGACAAGCATTGACAATGTCTTAATAGCTAATAGCACATCAAAAGACATCTGCCTGAAAATGAAACTACCACTTTCACCTCCCTGCATGTGTCCTAACTAAGTAGCTAACACAAGTACATGGCTCTCCTACTCACTCTCTCACTCTCACTCTCTCTCTCTCTCTCTCTCTCTCTCTCTCTCTCTGTATTCTGTGAGAGGCTGTTATACGAAGCACCTTTAATGGGTTAATGGCGGGATATATTGGACTTGAGTAGGAGATTTTTACACTGTGCATGTGTGTGTGTGTGTGTGTGGCTGTGGATTGTCATGTAGAGTCCTTATATGACGGTGCTTTTCCACTTGTGTTACTGTGTGCACTCACACTCCAAAACCATTAGACTCCATACAAAATCCTGAAGCTGAGAACTTTGAAGCTGAGAGCAGCGCAATCGACAGGCTGGTATCCTGCAGAGCGCGTCTCTCTGCTCTTGATCTATTGTACAGTACCGATCTCGACTGCTGCTACAGTTGCACTTTTGCAAACCCATTTTGACTTTGTTACTTTATCTGTTCTCTTCTGCCCACACATGGATTCCTTTGTCTCTGGGTGGATGTATGGGTGTTGAGCGATCAGAGGCCTGTGTGTGTGTGTGTGTGTGTGTGTGTGTGTGTATGTGTGTGTGTGTGTGACTGCTGTGCTGTGCTGTGAGTGCTTCTGGTGTCATTCTCTCATCATCTTGAAGTGGTGGCTGTGCCCTTGGGGCCAATAGAAAGGCAGCTATGGCCACTCCAGCGCCAATGACATAGCTGACTGGTCCCATTTAGCATGCTAGATTTAGCTTCATTAGCGAGGATGTGGCAGGGAAGGCGCACAAAAGAGATGAAATGAGGGGTGCACGGAGACAGAGAAGAAAGACAACTAGGCCTCCGCAAGGCTGCACAAGGCCACTCTGAAGTAGAGCAGGACAAAAAAGCCCAAAACATCTCATAAATATACTTTATAAGCCAGTCATATCCGTAATGGCTATCCAATATAAAGAAATGGATTAATGCAGCAGTCAGACTCAAATAAAAAGCACAGCACAGTGGGCAGCAGCAGCAAGATGCAGAATGGTTTACACAGGTTTCCATCCTCGGGGCTCACTGAGGCACAGCGCAGAAAAATATAAAATTCCTCGATTGTTTTAAATGAGAAAGCTGCACGCTACAGTAAATACAAGTTATAATATATAAACTATTTTATATCGAGTCTGAAAGAATTATTTTCTGCTCAAACAATGAAAAGAAACATCGAGCAAATGGGATAATTTCACAACGTTGTTTTCAATGCAACAAGTGGAGGGATCAGCCTCCTTTTAAGATCGTGTCAAGAATTGTCTTGCTTTGGCGTTGCAGAAACAGATGAAATTATCCCACCCCATTGGCAGATTCTTTAACTTCTAATATGAAAAATAAGACTGCAAAACTGAATACAACAAGAGAGGCTGTGGCAATTAGTGTGTGGCTATCAGAGAGGCTATCTGTTGGATCAGCAGCAGCAGCAGCGGGACTGTAGCTGGGTTGATATCTGGCTATCTGAGCAGCACACAGAGAAATGAATGGGACTGACTCCCCCAAGGTCATCCATCAGAAGAGGCACATCTAACCTCTAGCCTCGTCCCCGGGGTGAGTGTGTGTGTGTATGCACGCGCACACGTTCTCACCCTACACGCACGTGGTGTTCTTCTATTTCTGGAGGATACGTACACCGCAAGCTCACACACACACACACACACACACACACACACACACACACACACACACGCACACAAAATGATCATTGTTACTCATCTCTAGCCTTGTTTTATGTTTGTACCCTACTACCCTGTGGTCTCTGATTGTGTGTGTGTGTGTGTGTGTGTGTTGTGTGTGTGTGTGTGTACGAGCATCCTCTAATGGTGTACGCATCCTCCAGGAATAGAAGAACACCAGGGGTCATCAAAGGGCACCCTGCGACAAATGGTGCGAGGTCATCAGCGCTCAGCCCTGGCCCTCGCTCCGGGTCAGTGTCACGTAACTGCTGGTGATACAGGGGTTTCCATGGTAACCAGAGGGTTTCCACAAATCAGAAAGGAGAAAGTAGTCCTCTGGGGGCACGTCTCTCATAGCACCTGGATCCCTGGTGATTTATCCCTCACAGCTCCCCCGCCATGGTAAACCATTAGGACAAAGTGATAGCGGTGGAGATAAACGTATAGTCAACGACAAGAGTTGGTGGGAGAAGAAAACACAGCACTCTCTCAGTGTCGCTTCAAATTCCAGCCATGGGGGGGGGATCACAGTCATGTTGGACTGTGAAATGGTGGGATACGGCGTCAGACTCATTTCGAAGTACAATGGTACAGCTAATTACAATAATAATGCTGCCGGTGGAACCGCAGTAGCAATCACTGCTTTTATAATGTTCCTTGTAATTGCAATAGACTTTGTAATAGCTAAAGGTGCAAGTGGAAAAAGTTGTCTGTTTGGTCGTAAAAAATGGGCTAACAGTACCAGAAAATCATTTTCTAGGCTTGTATCATAACGAGGTCCTTTTTTGGTGCTACAAAAAAACTGTGTTGTTGTGGTTTTAAGAACCGCACTGGGATCTTTATTCTGATTTGCCTGTTTTTTCTCAATTTTAACGAATCAGCAGGGTTTTTCAGTCATTACGGTTCTATATCGATCCACTACCCTAACCAGAGAACCCCTCGGAGAACAGTCCTTTTAGCAGCAGCAACAGTAGTAGTAGTATGTGGCGTCGAGTGGTCAAAATAATAGCAATTGTATTTTGGTGGCAGCAGCCGTACCAGTCTTGTATTGTGTTATATTGATGAAGATTGGAGTGGAGTGATCTCCCCTCCTCCTCCACACACAGGCCTATATTGGATTTCACGCTGGCTGCCCATTCACCAGACACTGCAGTGCATTCCTAACCAACGACCTAGAGGCAATACGCCTGCTTTATTTGTTTATAATGTTTAGGCTTCCCGCAAATGGCTGGCACTGCAGTCACGATAACTGTGCATAGTTACATTTAGGCAATCGACTGGGCTCGTTTCGACATGAGCGCCGCAGCTCAATTCATTTGGAATGGACTAAAAATCCAATAGAGTTGTCTAAGTGGGAGGAGGAAAACGGGGAGGAGGAGGAGAGAGCTGTGGATGTAGGGAAACAGAGAAAGAGAGAGAGAGGGAGAGAGGAGGGTGGGATGTGAGTGTTGCTGATGCTGTAATTTAAAAGGGATAACCTAAGCTGATCTCCCCCTGTGAAGAAAGCCCTCGACTGGAAGACACACACAGAGCACCGAGACCATGTTCAGCCTCTCATACCACTGCACCGCCTCGCCCATCCTCTCCCCCCGCTCAAATATGAATGGCAGATAAAATATAGATGTCTTCCCACTCGCTCTTGGTTACTAAACACAGCCCGCTCAAAGTTCTCCCTGTTCTCCGGATCCATCCACAGAGACCTCGGACACAGCTACCCCGCTGGCTAGAACAGCAGGCGGAAATTCTATAAAGAGAAGGAACTACAAACTCACACACAACATCAGTGCCATTAAAAAAACATCACTTGCACGATAGAGAGGAAATTTCCGGAAACAGCGATGCTCTAATTCACAGAACAGATGACAGACGATGACACTCGTGTGACGATGCAGGGGGAATTAAGTTAGTGGAGTGGTGTTTAAGTAAGAAAGTGGTTGTCTCACAGTTGACGACACCTGGTAAGTGAATTAGTGTGAGTCATGACACTTCACATGTGTGTGTTCCACTAGCCTGAATCATCGTGTGGGTATGTGTGTGTGTGTGTGTGTGTGTGTGTGTGTGTGTTTGACGGTTTCCCATCTTCTACCCCGCTCCTTGTCCTCTGCCAGCTGCTCAGCTTCTCACTCCATTTGCTCCAGACTTCACACACATCTGCCGACACAATCTATCCATCTCTCTCTCTCTCTCTCTCTCTCTCTCTCTCTCTCTCTCACACACACTTACTCTATCTCTCTGCAGTCATAAAAATACCCTCTGATCAATGCAAAGCAGTGACTTCACTGGGATGCGTAGCTTGACTTGTAACACTGTTTTTCTGGCTTGGTGACATGAACAAACTGAACAGCAGTGGCCTGGACTAACCAAGGTCAGAAGAAAAAGCTACTTTTTCTGCCTAATTACTTTTGCCATTTCTCCAGCGGATTCACTCCACATTCTTTTTGTGTGCGAAATGGAAAGTCCTTGCAAAGTTTAAGCGATGTCTCAGAAATTCCTTTTCTACGTGGTTGTAGCAAATAAAAAATCTGAAGCCTCCCAAAGGCTCCTGTGAAGTGAAGGATGAAAGCCAGTGAGCAAGAGAGTGGGTAGAAAGCTGGAGTGAGGGGTTTGATGCAGTCTCCTGAGTGGGTGAGGGAGAGAGAAAGAGAGAGAGAGAGAGAGAGAGAAAGCAGGGGGGAAAAAAGAGTGTCCTCTGAAAAAATAAGAATAGCTCATTTGATGCAACCATTTCCTCTTAACCTCAAACGCCAAGCTTCTGAGCTAAGATACCAGGGAGTTTGCTTGAAAAAGCTACCCGACCTCCGTTTTTCTCCCCCTCCATCCCTTTCCTCCCCCCTTTTCTTTCGGCTCTTTGAGTAGGAGAGGGAGCCTCTCTCTCTCGGAGAAATGACACTTCTTAAACAGGAGTTTGGTTCTGTAATTAACCTGCTCATTTGCTAATTTGACTGTAATCAAACCTCTCATCTTTCCCAACGGGGTGCCAGAGCTCTTTGAGCGGATGAGGCACGAGACACTCAGGAACAGTGAGCTCAGTGTCAAATGAGTCACATCGAGTGCTTCTCCTTCTCCTTTACTTCACCTTCTAAAACGGCACGCTCTTATCCATTCACTAAATCGGTCACCTCTCCTGCAATCGTAAACATTTACAAGACTGCACAAACATGTTGAGGCAAAATGTATAGTCACGTGTTTGTGATATTCACGGTGGCCTGCAAACTGTCTCAAAGGAACACGTTAATGCACACACTTGCACATTGTGCTGTCGTCTAATAGAAATTGGGCAGCGAAGGGCAAGACTCTCCTCAGGGCTCCTCGCGTCGGCTGTAGCATTGCCAAGGTTGTGAGAAAATGTTTGTGGACCCCTTTGAATGATCTGCATTCCTATAAATGGCTCCAAAAAATATGGTGTGATCTTCATCTAAGTCATAAAAATAGATAAACACAATAGGATTCAATAAAGAAGTCGATATGCTAGAGGTTCACATACTTTCCAGGCTGTTAGTATAAAAAAAAAAACATAAAAGTATATTTGTTGTGTGTTATTTGTTAAATCACATTGCGTTCATCTATTGTTATGACTTAGATGAAGATCAGTCAATATTTTAGGAGCCATTCATGCAGGAATGCAGGTAATTCAACTGTACTACCCTGACCCTTCCTCTACTACCTTGACTCTTCCTCTACTACCCTGACCCTTCCTCTACCACCCTGACGCTTCATCTACTACCCTGACCCTTCCTCTACTACCCTGACCCTTCCTCTACTACCCTGACCCTTCCTCTACTACCTTGACCCTTCCTCTACTACCTTGACTCTTCCTCTACTACCTTGACCCTTCCTCTACTACCTTGACCCCTCCTCTACTACCTTGACCCTTCCTCTACTACCTTGACCCTTCCTCTACTACCTTGACTCTTCCTCTACTACCTTGACCCTTCCTCTACTACCTTGACCCCTCCTCTACTACCCTGACCCTTCCTCTACTACCTTGACCCTTCCTCTACTACCTTGACCCTTCCTCTACTACCTTGACCCCTCCTCTACTACCTTGACCCTTCATCTACTACCTTGACCCTTCATCTACTACCCCGACCCTTCATCTACTACCCCGACCCTTCCTCTACTACCCCGACCCTTCCTCTACTACCTTGACCCCTCCTCTACTACCTTGACCCTTCCTCTACTACCTTGACTCTTCCTCTACTACCTTGACCCTTCATCTACTACCTTGACCCCTCCTCTACTACCCTGACCCTTCCTCTACTACCTTGACCCTTCCTCTACTACCTTGACCCTTCCTCTACTACCTTGACCCCTCCTCTACTACCTTGACCCTTCATCTACTACCTTGACCCTTCATCTACTACCCCGACCCTTCCTCTACTACCCCGACCCTTCCTCTACTACCCTGACCCTTCATCTACTACCCTGCCCCTTCCTCTACTACCCTGACCCTTAATCTACTACCCTGACCCTTCCTGTACTACCTTGACCCTTCCTCTACTACCCTGACCCTTCCTCTACTACCCTGACCCTTCATCTACTACCTTGACTCTTCCTCTACTACCTTGACCCTTCCTCTACTACCTTGACCCTTCCTCTACTACCTTGACTCTTCCTCTACTACCCTGACCCTCCCTCTACTACCCTGACCCTTCATCTACTACCTTGACTCTTCCTCTACTACCTTGACTCTTCCTCTACTACCTTGACCCTTCCTCTACTACCTTGACCCATCATCTACTACCCTGCCCCTTCCTCTACTACCCTGACCCTTAATCTACTACCCTGACCCTTCCTGTACTACCATGACCCTTCCTCTACTACCCTGACCCTTCATCTACTACCCTGACCCTTCATCTACTACCTTGACTCTTCCTCTACTACCTTGACCCTTCCTCTACTACCTTGACCCTTCCTCTACTACCCTGACCCTTCCTCTACTACCTTGACTCTTCCTCTACTACCTTGACCCTTCATCTACTACCCTGACCCTTCCTCTTAGCACTTGCTTATTTGTCTTCACTTATTTGTCTTAGCTCTTGTTTATTTGCTTCACTTATTTGTCTCATTTGTTTAAATAAAAAGTAGGTAGCTAACTTATTGCACTTTTACCATAGCACTGGTTCTGCCCTTAGATGCTTGTTTAGGAAGGAAATGCACTTACGATTTCTGGTGACTAGTAGTTCTCTACCTACCTATGTTGTATGCACTTATTGTAAGTCGCTTTGGATAAAAGCGTCTGCTAAATGCCTGTAATGTAATGTAATGTAATGTAATGTCACAGCCCTTGCTGTTAGGCCCCCACACATTAAGAAGACATAGTCACATATAAGGTATTCTCCATTCATCCAAACTAATATAGAGGATCATGCTGGTTGTTGCTTGTACTCTCTCTTCATATATGAATAATCTATTGTTTACGCGATTTCCTCGATCTGCCTGACTGCATTGTTTCTTTGCGACTGACCAGTGGTCGTCTTGTAGGAAAAGGTAAGGGATCCTTTCAAAATTGTATTAGTTACCACTGTGTTAGTCTGAATGGAACTAATGTAGTCTGGTTGATGTAACTGATGCCATCCAGACATCTATTTAAGTTGGGTTGGACCCTACTTAAACGGGATTGGATCCCTGACATTTTCCATGTAATAAGGTCTGACCAAGACAGAGGAAAATGGGTTGTACAAATAGTAAAAGAAACAGGAAAGGTCATGTCTGGACGGATCCAGCTAATTATGGCCCTGAGAGTGTTGACTATGTGATGATGAGCCAATTGGACAAAGGGTTTCTTGACAGGTTTAACAAGGTTGAACAATGTACAAGACAAGAATGAAAAACAATCCTGATAAATCTTTACATTCTTGGAGAATATGGACTTCAGAAGAGCATAGAAGACAAACAGAGTCACCTAATACATCCCTGCAGGACACGTGAGAAATTAAAGGCACAACTGGCTTTAACAAAAGAACAAAGGGTGCACCCACACAAAACAAAAACAAAAACTTAAGAAACCTAAGGGACGATATCCAAATTTAAAGTCAGTAAATAAGGATTATGAAATTTAGACAGATGATGAAACCTCAGAGGACACATGATGATTGGTTGGGTCCTCGCCCATATGTCCCTGGTAGGGAACAGAGGCCAGAGATCAAAAGCCAAATCTCAATCTCAACTAAATCGAAACAGAAACATTATGATACAGAATCAGACGGAGGGTGTGGAGGATCTTGGTCCTCCTGGGGAAGAACTCTCTTAAATCTCTTAACTGGACGTTAAGAGATTTCCCTCACCAACTGCGAACCCATGGTCCTCCTGCTATGCCTTCTGCACCACCTGATGCTGCTGCTACACCGCACAATCCCTTTACTCAGCACACACAAAGTAAAAGACAATAGGGAAGTCAGGACACCGGCACATGTCAGACTCAAGGCCGATTGCTAAAGGAGAAGATTAACCTATGCTTACACTGAAAGTAGGAAATAAACCCTTATCGTTTTTTGGTTGACACAGGTGCTTCGGTATCATCCGTCAACCCTGACAAATCTGTCTCTTCACACCACCCTGTTGAGTCTCGCTACCATACCTCTCTCCACTCCAGTAATTTTCTCACTCACGTTTTGCCCCTTCCTTACCCATACAAGGACTTGTTTTGGTGTTCCGTTATAAAACAGCTTATCTTTTCTCTACTCCCATCAGCCACTGGTTGATGCACGTACCCCTTTCATAAATGAATAAACTTCACTTTTCAGGACAACTTTCCAAACTCTTACTGAAGCCTGATTTCCTTAACACTATCCAGCTGACATTTACAACTGTCAAGACCCAGCGTGTCTCCTTTTCTTCTCACTGAATGACTAGAATCCAATACAGCTCTCTTTGATTCCCTCTCTCTACCTCTCCTTCAGTCCTGTCTCTCGCGCTGTCTCCCCATCGCACACGCATTCACACACAATGACAAAATCTACACAGAGTTGAGACCCTGTTGGTTGCTAATGGCAACAGAATTGCAGAGTAATAACATCAGACCGGCTCTAAGTTTTGATGTTAACAATTCTGAGAACGAGAGCAAGAGAGAAACAGATAATCAAATAATAGGGCTGATTGAGTCCCACGCCAAATGAAACAAACCCAGAAATAAATCTAAACAATTCAGCCTCAACCAGGTTGAAATTTCAAGCTGGTTGAAAGAGCTGGGAATTGCTCTAGGTAAATGGTGGATCTGATGCATGCATTTCATCAATACCATTTCATACAGGATAGTATACATACAGTAGGTGCAGGATCTTCACAGACCTGCTGAGATCATTTAATGATAGAATTAAAGATGCTGGGTTTATTTGAACCGGTGAAACTATGCTGTACAAAGACCATTTTACCCTCTGATTCACAGGTGGCAGCACCAACCGTCATGCTTTCATCTACTTTTTAGTCTACCAATCAGATGATCACGTGCTGTACACATGTAAACAGTTACCCACGTGAACACCTTTACGTGGAAATAGTCAGCCCGCTCCAAGATACAGACACATTGGTGGTCTTTAGTAGTCAGAGGGAGGCAGGAGGACAGAGATGGCAAAAGAGTGGAAGACATTGAAGTGGTCTGATTGACAGATGAAGTGCAACTGAAGACTCATCTCAGTCTCTCCTCCGTCAGTCTCTTTGTATCTAATCATCTCTATATTTGTCATCCACAAGGAAGCCGACCACTACCCCAACCTCTTCCTCTCATCCCCTCCTCCTCCTCCTTCTTCTTCTCCTCTTCTTTTCTAGCACTGATCTCTGGTGATTCCTGCTCTCCAGACAACATGACAGCAGGTGTTGTGATTGGAGGGATCATCTTGTCTCAGTCCAATCAGATGCTTAGAGGGTGTCTGGGGCTGGGACTAATCCCTTAATGAGACCAGCACATTGACACACCATGCCACTGACACAGTAAACACACTAGACCGGTGCCCAGGTGTTCTCAAATAACCCCAAAAGTTTATAAAAACCACCCGGACCGAACAGGATGTAAGGCAAAAAAGGGAACCTGTGGACTAATGACTAGTGCATATTGCTGTGTTGTGTGAGGCACCTTTACACTGTAGCCATCTACACAAATTGGGAACAGTACAAAAAGAAAATGGCCGGTTGGCATGACGACAAAGCCAAGTCAAAGTCTAAAGAGCTACTGGGCCCAATTATGAATGTTCGGTCAAACGTGCACGTAAACAGACCACCACCACCACCCCCACGCCCACACTCACTTCACACACACACACACACACACACACACACACACACACAGAGAACTCTGGAAGCCAGATACACAAGTCATGAAGGTGAACAAAAGATCCGTCTCTCTAAAAATAAACCTTTTTTTGAAATCTCAGAGGTACGCTCCAAGCCTCCTCCACAGTCCCACAATGCATCTCACCCAATGCCCACCATCTGGCGTTCCAATCAGGACACGACCCTTCGCAGGACCCTTACCTGCCATCAACCCTTGCTGAAAAGGCTTCCATCAATGTGTTTATGTATTTTTTTTCTTCTCTACATAACTGCCTCAAAAGACTGGCAGGTGGGATTAAAAAAAAAATAGAAAGTACAACTTTTGTGCTACTTTTAGTGTTTACTTACATCCTCACTATACTTTCCATCTCCAAAAGAAGTTGCTTTGTGGGCCCCTAGCTCTACTGGTCTGTTTCTGCTTTCCTCACAATATACAAGGAGGAGGATAACTCGCCCACTCTTCAAAAGGCTGAGCTGCATCAGGGCTGCATAAAAAATCCCCTGATGAAGCAGGATCCGAATGAGCTGTGTGTGTTGCAGTGGAGGAGAAGTCAATAAAAGTGGATGGATTTTCAACCTGGGAACAACTATGTGTTTCTGTAGTGGGATGATATTTACCTCAGTGTTTTGTATGAGTGTGTTTGTGTGCACAGCCTTTTGCGTTGTGTTTTAAAGAGGAATCATTTTTCAATCGGCAAGGATGAGGTGTGTTTAAACATCATAGGCAAGATATGTGTGTGTGTGTGTAAAGTAAATGCTAGAACCCTTTGCCGCCCCCCCACCTCCAACTCCTTCAGGCTTGGCCAGGGGGGGAAGAGAGAGGATGGAAGATAGAACACACACTCCTGTGGGATTATGGGTATTTTTAGATAAGAGCCCCGTGGCTGCGCTCGAGTGCAGACACGTACCTGTGACTAATCCGAAAGACACACATACAAATAGGCACACACAAACACCACGCGCATGGAGGCCACTGCATCACTTATGAACATTTTTTTCTCATTTAGCAGACGCTTCTCATCCAAAGGTGACACTATGTGGGGTTTGAACCCACGACCCTGAGACTGAAAGCATCACGCTCCTACCGACGGAGCTGTCCAGGCCGGACACTTTGCACGTCCTGTGTGTGACAATATTCCAAATAAACACTCACAAGTTCACAGGTGACTGTGATGCCATATGGCTGACAAAGCACTGAAGCACTCGACTCCTTCGGATGTGGTTTCTCCTCCCTTTGTCTCTCTCTGTCTCTCTCTTCCTCTCTTTCAGAGGGTGAATGACAGTGTGGAGGAAAGTAAACACAAGTGTAGAAGAAGAAGTTTAGCTCACTGTTTAGATAAACCAGCACTAGAGATTTAACCATAAAGACAAGCATAGACAAGCTATGATCGATGTATTTATTTAAAAATAAATAATGTATATATAAATGTATATAAATAATATAAATATATAAATATATATAAATAATATAAAATATATAAATGTATTTATTGAAAAATACATTTAAAAATAAATACATACCTACATTCTTTATTTAATATTTTTATTTAATATTTTTCTAAAATTGAGCTATTTTCTAAGCAAAGGTCTCCAATATTAGTTATTATAATATTGAATCTTATTTTCATGAGAAAAGGTGTTTGATTTTTCAAATTCTGAGGAATTTCTCAGTTTGGAATGCGACTTCACACACACACACACACACACACACACACACGCACAGTAGTAGCTATTACTCTCTGACCGTGTGCGCCTTTCAGGCCCCGCGACCCCTTCACCCCGAGACAAAACCACTAACCCTAACCCTAACCCTAACCCTCGCCACAGCAGCGGCGTCACCGCCTAACCCTTCCCCTCCGCTCTCACCTCTACAGATAAAAAAGGTCCCGTCTTAGTTTCAGACCCTTGTAAAATATTCATCAGCGCTGAAAAAAAAGGCAAACTTTTAATACACATGAAACAGGACCCAGCCGCCTTTGTTGTTGCTGCTCCCATCTCCCGCTCCCTCTCTTTCCTCTCTTCCTCACCCCTCGCCTGGTCCCTCTCTCTCTTTGGTTCTCATGAATAATGAAGGCCTATAGAATCCAGTGGCTCAGATTGTCCCTGCAGTCGGATACAGCTCTCCTGTATTGATCAAATAAGGCTTCTTAAATAATTAACCGGGCCTTTGTCATGCAAATGAGTGGCCGCAGCAGTGTGTGTGTGTGTGTGTGTGTGTGGTGTGTGTGCGCGTGTGCAAGTTCAAACATTAGAAGTTGCTGAAGCTTCATGTTCCTGCAAACAGGTTGCATCTCGCAAACACACTCCTATGTGCGCGTTAGTACATTTTTGCAGGCGCGCACGTGCACGTACACGCACACACAATCGCACGTGCACGCAAACCTGCTTGGAGATCAAGCGATCAAGCTCGTCAGCCGATCAATGAGCGCATCTGCTCTATCCCCCCCGTAAGCCGTCAGTCTCCCCTACCTCCTTCACCTCTCTCCTTGCTCCTTTTTTCTTTCATAACACACCCCCCTGTTCCTCCATCCCTCTCTCTCTCTCTCTCTTTCTTTCTGTAATAGAGATGATGATGATGAACGGCGGCGGTGATACAGCGCTAGGAGATAAAGCAAGGGCAGACGGAACAGAAATAACATCATTTATACCGTCATCTGTACCGAGCCTCCAGTTTACACCAGAGTTTACAGAGTGTGGGAGAGAAAAAAAAAGAGATGAGATAACTTTCACTCGCGGTGCATCTCATTCATCCTGGCTCTTGAGTCGTTCTGGAGACGCGCAGGGGGGGGCTCGGGAAAGACAACCCGCTATCTGACTTTGTCTCTCTTCCTCTCAAGGACGGGAGTCTGTTACAATGCAACGCTTTTCTTTGTTACAGACAGTAGCGAAGCTCATTTTCATTCAGCCCCCATTTTTTTTTTCAGTGAGCACTGTGAGGTTTATGTGATATGAACGAGTGCCTTTTTTCCCTGTGCTTTGTTCCTTTTTTTGCCGCTCGCCGCGGTGCTGGGTTTCCCCCCGGGTCGCTCGGCTCTATGGGAAATGAATGGTGACTTCCGGTGACTCGATCGGCTCGCTCGCAGTCATTCAGTAGCGGAAAAACACACAATTTTAACCCCGCTGACACCGGCGTACTGTTCGCGTTGAACGGCGTTGAAAAGCTGATTTCGTAGCGAATTAATTGTTCGTTTTTTACCTTGTATCGCCGAGCACTGTGGAGGATGTTGAGGAAATGCAATTCTCCCTGCCACTTTTCAAGTCTCTCCAATAAAGTGGTACGTAGGGCAATCTCAGGTGTTGCCTCAGCATTGCCACTTTTAATCACACAGAATACATCTAGGTCTCTGTTGCCTATCTATGTCTCCTCCTAAATACACCTCTACTCGCTCTACTCGCTACTAGCTTTGGCCTTGCAGATGAGAAATAAGGAAGATAGAGGCTTTATTGAGCACTGTGGTCTTTCCTTAAGCCTAGCAAGCCTCCTTGGGGGGGAGGGGGGTGTCTCTCTCTTTCCCTTTCTCTCCCTCTCTCTCTCTCTACCCTTCAGCCCCCACCCCCACAGTAATTGGACAGACGGGCGCCAAAAGAGGGGAGAAGGAGAGAACGGAGATTGCCACAGGGAAGGAGGGATGGCACAGTAGAAACGAGAGACCCAGACATCAGATCTCTCTGGTGCTGAGGTGTACTCGCGCTCCTTTCTTGATCTGTCGCCGCTTCTCTCCATCTCTTACGTCTCTATCCGCCTTTCTTTCTGCCCCTCGGCGTCTCAAATGAGCTATTTAGCTTAGACGGCGTCGGTTGAATTAAATACAATCAAGAATGCAAGGGGGAGGCGGTTGACATTTGTGTAGATTTTTGTCAATAAGCGTTGTCACCCCTGGAAGCCCCATGTTTAACAGCAGCAGACCGTGATTTAATTACTACTCTCGATCCACATCTCTCTCTCGCTGTCACTCACGCGCCACGCCGCAAATGCCAAAGCGGTGAATGCAGAGGGCGAAGGGGGTGGAGAAAAAAGGTACGAGTTGAAAATGGTGTAAATGCCACCTTCTTTGTTTCGGTCATGATGACAAAACGGGCCAGACCGAGCCGTGGACATTTATTTTACTTTTCGTGAAAAGGATGACAGGATGAAACGAGACGGTAAGACAACTCATCGTGCCGAATTTTACCGGGAATGTACGTATTTAGTGAAAATACCACTGAATTAATTTCCTCTGTAGTTTCTCTTTAGTTACAGTCTTCCGATGTTCATGTTCTGCAACTAACACATGCCTACAGGGACCATTCATTCCCCACAGCTAGACTTAACATGCTCACTTGCAGGCTTACACACACACACACACACACACACACACACACACACACACACACATAATGCAAGAGCGAGCGCGCCTGTGCACGTGCACACTCACCCCGGTCCACACCGGGAGAAATCAGGCAAACGTATCCCCGTTGCAGCGGCTCTCCCTAGGACAGGAAAAGTAAATGAACAGAAATGATTTGTGTGTAAGTGTGCAACCGAACACACAATGTGTTTTGCTCTAAAGCTTTACTGTCAGCTCTGCAGAGCACACAGCCCATACATATAGGCTGCCCCCCCCAGGGTTCCTCTAATACTGCACAACTATCAGCAACAAATGACAGAAGGAGGAGGAGGGGGCGACACACGATGGCAAAGCTAGATCACCCCAAAGAGAAGGAGACTGAAGGCTGGTAGGGGGTAGAGACAATAAAAACAGAAAAAAGGACCGGCAGATACCGGCAGATAGAGCGATTGGATGTGCAGGGACGGGAAAAAAAAGGTGGATGCCAGTGGAAGAATAATGCAAAAGAAGAAAAAAAAAATGCACAAAGTAGGAATGGAGAGGCAGAATTGAATGTTTACTGTAAAAGGGCACGTGTAATGAGGGTATGAGTTATAGAAAACTGAGAGGAGCAGTGTGGGTGTATTTAATAATGATATATTATGAGAAAGATAGAGCGACGGAGATAAAATGATAGACAGAAAAACTAAGAGAGAGAGACAAAGAAGATAAAAAAGCACAAGAGAGAGAGAGAGATGATAAAAAGAAAGCGAGAGAGAGAGAGAGATACAAACAGAATGACTGAGACAGAGCGAAAAATAGATAAAAAAAAGTGAGAGAGAGAGAGAGAGAGAGAGAGACATTGCCAGGGACTTTGCCATTGCTATGACAACCTTCACAGAACTCAGCATGCTCCCAAATGTACAGCTGAAATGTCACTGACAGCGAGCGAGAGAATGCGCTAGACACACGGAAAGACATATCTGCACCACACAGGCAGTATAGTTGACAAAACCGAGCCTTATTTTTCAATACGCCAGGATGACACCAGGATGATGATATGGTCAATATTCTGAGGCCAAAATACAAACTAAACATCCATATCCTAATAGTGCAAAGGCATTTCCTTCTCTGTCTTGGCTAATATAATACGCTATACACAGTCAGTGTCATATTTAACAATGGCTGTGTCATTTATAACCTGCAGGGGTGCAAACTGGTGACGGCCCAAAAAGGTGACAACATTTTTTTTTGCCTGAAAACGAAAGAAAATGATCAATCGCGCAGCGCCCAGGCCCCTTCCCATGATGCATCTGAACCCGGTGTGAAGCAGCTTCAGAAGTAGATTCACTACACGACAGAAAAATGTGTTACTCGCAGATGACTTGGATGAGACGTAGACCCCCCCGCCCCAAAAACATTTTTTTTTGCAGATCTACACAATTCACGTGGACAACCTATTTTGAGGTAAAAACCCTGAACCTTGCACCCCTGAACCTGGATATCTGCAATTGGAAGTCAAAAAAGCAAAAGAAAAACACCCTAAAAATGAAACGAGCAACATGGTTTAATTGCACAGGGGATTTATAAAACACGCTAAGCTGTGTGTGTGTGTGTGTGTGTACGCATGTTTAAGAAGTGACGCACCTGCTTGAGCACCCTCTAATGATTATTGATGAAGTCGCTCAGTTAAAGAGAAAAACAATTAAGACCCTGCCAGTGCAGAGTCCACACCATTAATGAGGGGGGGGGGGGGGAGAGAGAGAGAGAGAGAGAGAGCATGTCCGGGCCCGCTCGCTTTACCGCTGACTAGTGTGTAAAAAAAAAAAACCCTAATGGAAGCAACACTTGTTTAATCGCACCTGAATCCTACAGGCTCGGTGGTATAGCTGTCACCGCCAATGTCTTTACAAGCCTTGGCTTATGGGACTTAAAGTAACGGCAGATGGGCGAGGGTTCAGCAACGGGGAAACACATGACGAGTCCTTGAGTGTGCAGCCCGCCGGAGCCCGGGGTGGTGGTGTGTGTGTGTGTGTGCAGGAGGCTTTTCACATCTGGTGTTTACACATGGGCAACCTGACCCCCCCCCCCCTTCAACCCCCCCCACCAACCCCCAGGCTCCCGAGGAACCCAATAAAAACATCAGCCTCTGCTCAAGTTGACTGCCCTCGCCTAGCTCCTGCAGCATTTCTGTGCTTCTCTTTTTCCCCCTGCTCCCCTCCCTGTCATCTTCTCTCTCTCATCTCTTCTCCTTCCCATCCCTCCGACATTCACTTTTTCACTCCTCTCTTCTCTCCTCCCTTTCTACACGTCGTCTCCCGTTTCCCCTCACCTCTCCTGTTTTTTTTTTTTTTATTCCGCTAGAAGCCGATTCTCAGCATCCAGCAGCGGCTTTACGATTTTGCGGCCGAACCGCTGGCAGGCTGACCTCTCTCACCTCCAGCTGTTCGCTCCACTCTGTCTGGCTCCTCATCCTCTCACCCTTTCTGTTCATCTACATCCCGAAAGCGATGCCAATAGTGTCATTGTATTGTGTGTGCGCGTGTGTGTGTGTGTGAGTGAGAGAGTGAAAGCTAGAGGGTGAGAGAGGACAGGAATTGTCTGCAACAAATTATATCATCCTCCAAATAGCTGCATCTGAGAAACATTAGTTCTGTTTTTGTGTGTGTGTGTGTGTGTGTGTGTGTGTGTGTGTGGATAAGTATGTGTGACACAGAGACAACACCAGGCCTGATTGGAGGATTAACACACACACACACACACACGCACACGCCAACAGCAAAATCCTCAGCTGGATTGGTGTGCATCACTCCTTCTTTCTTAGCCTCTGCTCATTCGCTCTCTCTGAGCCCCAATCTCATCTAGGAGAGGATTTATAGAGGGGAGCACCTCATCCCTCCAACACAACACAATCTCAATTGGACTGAGTACAGCCTTATTCCAAACCAGACATCCATTAAACCAAGGTATTACTGTAATACAACTACCGGACTACTCTATCTCTTTCTATCTCTCTCTCTCTCTGTGTGTGTCTCTCTCTCGCTCAGGCCGAACATCAGCGAGAGCGATGTTATTAATACAGATTCTGTGTGTCGACATTTCATTTCTATGTAGATCAGATTTAAAATGCCTTACAGCAAAGAGCTTATATATATATATATATATAAAAAATAAAAAAAAGCTCTTCTGCGGCAAAGAGGATCTGGGTTAGAATTTGGAGGATGATGAGGTTTGGGTCTTGTTTATTCTCTGTGTTGAATTCTATCATATAAATGAGAGAGTAATACAGTCCATAGACGGCTCCTCTTGGCTGATCAGCAGACAGGGATTTTAGCAATCTAGTCTCCTCATCTCTCCCCTAGTGTCTCTCCTCCTCCCCGAAGACTCTCCAATCCAATTACCAGCCTGGCACTGCACCGCTCAGCACTGACTCGGTGCCAATCTGGGGGGAAACTATGTCTCTTCTACTTCTTTCAGTCGCTTCTACCTTTATCTTTTGCTTGCTCTTAGTTTACCCCCCCTATGTGACGCAGTCATGCTCCGTCGGCTCGCTCGCAGCGGGCTTTTTTTTGCATTGTAATGTTGGTGAATCGTGTGTTTGTGTGTCAGCTGGATGCTGAGAGGGAGTTTCAGGCTGATTAAAGAGATGATTTATAGGAGGATGTTGTTGGAGGAATTCCCTGATCGCTCCTCAAATCATGTCTCCTCAAATGAGCTCCCTCCACTCCACCACAGTCAGTCAACTCACCCCCAAGACATGCATACAAACACACACACACACACACACACACACACACACATATTTACACAGATCACCTAACACCCACACATAGCTGAAAAGTAGCTCACATTTTGCCTATGAATGAATGTCACGAGTTATTCCTGAGTCAAAGTGAAAATGTCATTTTCATCAAGTCTCAAACGTGATTGCCTTGGTATTTGTAGACTTTAAAGGATCACACAGGGGTTGTGAAAATGTTCTTTGCTCCAACTCCTTATAATCACTTTCCATCTACCCACAAAAACTTTACTTCCATCCACTGCCTTAACTGACTAACCTTGTCTCAGCCGACGGCCATCTAAACCATTCTCTCACAAACTTAAATGTTTGTCTGTGATGATGACATTGATGCTCTTGTGCTTTTTGAAACTCAAGTTCGCTTCAAAGTGGTCACAACTTACAAGCTTATTAATGTCCCAATTAGTTTGAAAATTAAAGGTGAAATAGTTTCTTATTGATTGTTTTTGCAACAAGGACACATTTCTGTATTTCTGTAACCATGCCAACACAACACAACACAACAGAATTTGAAAATGAAACGCTCATCTGGAGTTTCAAACACAATGAGAGTGGTCAATAGTGAAAGTATTTTCAATAATAGAATAAACATGCATTTTGTCATAAATTGAATAATAAATATAATAATATAATAATATTGAGGGTATTTTATTGTCTTACATGCGCTCATAGATGCATTTTGGGGGGAAAAAAGGCTAAATAAGCTGCTAAACACTAAAATAGAGTTGAGTGAATGGGCCCACGCGGTAAACAGAGTGGGTTAAAGTAAAGAGATCAATCAAGACCAACATCTCTAATAAGAGATTGAATAAATATGACTTTAGTATTATCCTTTAATGACATAACACACATACCAGGAACATTCACTCATTCATTTTCTCTCACCACTTCCTTCTTTTTAGGGTCATCGTATATATTGGATGGAAGGCGAGGAGACACCGTGGACAGGTGGACATTGCAGAGCTAACACAAACAGACACGCACTCACATTGATATGGGAAACATAACAGTCTCCGATCAACTAACCGCCATGTCTTTGGAATGTGGGAGGAAAGGAGCGCCAAGAGAAATGTACATGGGTAGGAACACTCTGGGGATCAAAGCCAGGTCCCTCTTGCTGTGTGGAAACAATACTAACAATGGTGCCACCATGCCACCCTCATGCCAAAAACACCACAGTCACTACTACATAGACAGTGGCCATCATATGGGGTCCTTCCATCTCTCTGTCTTCCCTCAAGTTAATGCTGTCCTCCATCCCTCTCTGTTTTCTGGTCATTGTTCACCAATATCTGTTCTATCAGATCAATACCCAATGAGCAACTGTACTACAAGTAGATTGTGTGTTTGGGTATGAATATATCCAATATATGATATATATATGAATAGGGATGTGTGTGTGTGTGTGTTGCTTAAATGTTCACTAGTTGTTTTTGCTAATTTAGTGGGGAGCTCTTCAATTTCTGATGCATTGGGAGTGTTTCATCTGTTTTTGTTGTTTTCCTTCCAACCTGCGTCCCTGGCCTGCAGAGAGAGAGAGTGAAAAGCCTTGAATAGTAATGGGTGTGTGCTGTAATGCAACTTAAGTTCAGTTGAGGGACGCCTGAATACAAAACTGAATGTTTTTAACCTCAGGGACATGTTCAAAATGTTATCTATTCCCGAGGTTAGGCTGTCTCTTTATTTCTCTTGATTCTCCAGATTCTGCTTGAAAGTAATTGTTTCACGGTATGGCTGTATTCAACCTATGTGGGTTATTAGCCGAATCCTCCGGCAGGAGTGTGGGCTAAATGGAATGGTGTCAACAGGCTGGCTGCCCTGCTGCTGTGCTGTGTGGGCGGATGACTGAGAGCTAAGTAACAACGGCCAAGTGAACGCGCCGCAATTGTTAGTGGTGGCTGGTGTATATGTGTGAGTGTGAGCATCTGCACGTGTCTGTCACATGTATTTTGCAAATGCATTATGTCCTGACCCGCAGTCCAACCTGAATGTCAACTTTCAATATACCGCATCACTGTTTTTAATACTACCCACATACCAAATGGTCATCGAAAAGCATCCTATTTGAGATGATGAGTAGAGGGGTGTTGAAAGAGAGAGGACGGTAGGAATTCCTGGACAGTAGAAAGGAGGAAAGAGAGGTATTCACAGCATAGCGGCTGGGAGACAGAGAGGGAATCACACGAGGACACATAGACAAAATGTTAATGCAAGAACATGCACGCATGCAGGAAAGCACACACACACACACCCAGACGCACACATATACCATGGACTGTCGTCTTTGAAGCCCCCATATTTCCCTTCAAGTCATCACAAAGACACACAAATTACCAAAATAAAATCTGATAGTGACTGATAGAAATCCCTCCTCCATTTGCCTGCTGAATGGATTCAAGTAAGTAAACAGAATCCCCTAGAAACTTCCGAGCTGTTATTCAACTTGGAGTGTAAGTGGAGGATTGTAAAAAAAAAACAGAAAAATGTTTTAAAAGCAAACGAGATGGCAAAAAAAAAAGTTTAGGGACGTAAAACTCAGTCTAAAGTTATTGACATTCATTTTGTGGCCAGGTATTCCATACGGTGAGAAAGTGATAATTCTAACGTCACAATAAAACCATATTATACTGTCGTGTTCGAGGAGATAGTGGGACCTGTCCAAACCGAGGATCTACTTGATGCTGTTTGCCACTGTTTCAAAGACTCCTTATAAAGTACTGTCAGAGTAGTGATGACGTGAAAAGAATATTTACCATAATATTCTCTGAGCCGGCACGCCGACCTGTCTGACTTGTCCAATAAATGTCGCGAAGCGCAGTTGCTGAAGTGGTTTGAGGTTTTCTATATTGCGGGGAGATTAAACCTGAGCTATTATGGTGTGTACGGCAGCTAGCAACTCGCTAAAGTGGAAGTGTTCTAAACAATGGGGACAGGAAGCATGTGAGCAGGGTTTGTGTTACACGGCCTCAAGCCTCTTCCTTGTCTCGCTCGCTCTCTCTCTCTCTCACACACACACACACACACAAGCTGCACAAAAAGCAGGCCGCCTTTGTCCTATTACTGTGGAGTGGAGCTGATGTTTGTGAAGTGTGCAGCCATGGATGGCTGAGAGCCACTGAGGCCTCGGTCAGCTTACATTATACTGGCCCCTGAAACGTTACCCAACCCTGCAGCAGTGTCTGCATGTATTGCATGTATGTGCAACTGTTTGTATTTGCCCACATGTTCATTTTAGACAGGAGGATTTCATTGAGTGCAGAATAGCAGAGAGAGAGAGAGAGAGAGAGAGAGAGAAGGTGGTAATCTGAGTGGATCTGAGTGCTGATCCTCTTTTGTGCTCATGGTGCGAGTAGGAGGTCAGACTGAGACTGAGCTTTGGGATAAGACAGGCAGAAAAGCAGAGGAGATGGAATATTTGGATGAGGGCTGAAGTCGCCAACAACAGATTGAGAGGGATTGACATTGTAAGAGCATGGGAAAATATGGAAAGAGTTATTTTTGTTATCTGTGTGTGTGTCTGTGCTGCTATGACTAAGGCGAGAGCCACATCTGCCATGGGATTACTATCACTAGCTTCCTGTGAGACTGTTGTGCACCCAAGGGCAGACACACACACACACACACACACACACACACACACACAAATATAAACAAAGGGTAGCATAAAAACTATAAAGGCATATTGGCTCAGTGTCCACTGAGAAACAAGTCTTTTTTTTTAATGACAGCCGTAATGCCACAGGTCTGGATTGAGTAGAGACTGTGGTAATACGCTTTGGAATGTGTTCCAACTGTAGTCCAGAGAGGAGGCTGGAACACAGCACATAGTCCAGATGGGTTTGGAGCGCAGAGGGAAAGCCCTCCTTAACCTGCTGGAGCAGAGGATCAAGCAGGCTTCACAGCTAAGGCAGAGATCATACACAATCTCCCACAAACACATGCATATGCAGACACGCACACGCACACACACACACACACACACACAACAAACCAGAGACAGCCAACTGGAAATATAAGGTTATGAACCCAGCTTTTTATTATTTCTATAGCTATCATTTTTTTTGCTGTTGATTTGTTTACAGCTGCCATACAATGGCTACCACTTTGCTCCATAGGTTGAATGTCATCAAAAGATCAATTTGTTTCTTTGGGAATAAACAATATGAACTACATATTATTAGATATTGGTTGTTTTTCCAGACTTGTTTATTTTCATGTCGACTGGCGCATTAGAGATGCCATTACACGGCCAGCTAAATTGATCTACCGAGGCTCAGTCTTGCCAATAACAAGCACTTGTTATTCTAAAACATTTACGCCACATCCCCCGCCCCCAACACTACATCCTTCAGTATTTGCTCTGGAGAATTGCTTGGTCCCTATGGAGTGAATAGTGAATGCTGTAAATGCAGTAGCTATTACAGAGATAACAGAGTTATGGCATTCTCCATCAACTGTCAGATCGTCTTTCCTTCTCTTGTCATGCCCGGATGTAGAGTTTGCACGGAGAGAACACCCCCCCTAAAACAACCATTAACTTGTGATGGCTTTTTACAGTTTGTCACTAATTAATACAGCATTAGCAGGCTGATTGTTCGGAAAAGTTCCAAATTGTTCAGAGTTGTCTGAAAGAGATTTTGAAAATAGCTTGTGTGTGTGTGTCTCTCTCTCTCTCTCTCTCCTCTCACCCCTCTCTTAATGTGTGATTATGCATATCAGCTGCAGCTCTGCCTCGCTGCACCGAAGATGAAGCCGGAGCAGGAAGACGGCGAGGGGAAGAAAAAAAATGTGTGCGAGGGAAAGCGGGGGTTTGTGCACTGTACATTGTTACCAATTACTTTCTCTCTGAATAATCGACAAGGCAACTGTGGGGCAGACTGAATAAATGAGAACATAAGTCGGGTTCAGGGCAACGCTGTTATCGCAGTCGTGCCGGTGCCGTGACTGCGAAATGGAGAATGCAGTTTTTTTTGCCACTATGAAAAGCCCACTCGCCCAACAGGCAAGTGATCCTGAAGTTGCGCTTCACCCGGTGTGATATCAACTTGCCGATGGTGAGTAGGGGGGGAGCTGAATTAAAATACTTGTTTGAGTACTCAACATTTGAGTCCTTGCCATTTTGCTTATTCTGTGTTCAGGCACCAATTTATTGGCTTGCATTGGAACATGCCTTTGCAACAACTGCAATGCAGAGTGTTGATAGTGCTCCACTGGGTATAAACCCCTCTGCTTTCCGGTGAGTATTGAGGCAAAAGTGATGAGTATGAGGAGGGAGAGGGAGAGGGAGGGTGGGGTTAAAATCACCAATCCATTTTGCTAGCACCTCCCCTGCTGTGCTCTCCTGATTCCTTCTAGCTATTAGCAGTAGCTTAGGACACAAATAGATCACAGAAGATATTAAAAAGCAGCAGGGATCTAACAGTTCAAAAAAGCTCCACCCTAATCCTCGCCCTGCTACAAAAACACGTCTCAAATGCAGCCAATATTTTTTTAAGCTGAATTCCTTTCTTTCATGATTATTTTTTAGCATTCATGCTTTGTAGTACATGGTTTGTTGATGGCTAAATTTATGGGGAGTATGGGGAAGTCACGCAACACACGTCATAGGCCAGAGTTGAACCAGACAGCATACCTACTGACAATACTTCATTCTCTTTGTTTATCATTGCTTTTTTTTTTTTTTTTTTTAAACCAACTTCTTTCCCAAATAAACATCATTTAAATGAACTAATATGGATTGTGTTTCAGATTTAATAATAAAGCGAAAAAGCCATGTTGGTCATCAGAGGCGTTGTTCGGATCTTGAAACACTGGGGGCTTGGCCCAGCCCAGAAATCTTTCGATTTTCACCCAACAATTGAACCATTTTAGTAAAATGTGAGACACTGTGCTCTACCAATAGGCTGGCTTTCACAACATGTCAAAATGAACAAAATGAGAGCAATTTGAGTTCTCATTCAACTTCCTTATTATTATTATTATTTTCCCAGCAGGAGTAAACCCTAAGAAAGAATAAGAGCTTTGACGTTGATGAAGCAGTCGTATGCTAGATTGTACGTAATGACCTGTTGCTAGCTTGACATTCCTGCTTGCTATTGAAAGTGAACTACCTAGCTAGCTACCCATCTGAGGGGAATACATGTTTCAATCACCAAATCAGTTGCAGAGATGCATATGCTTCATACATATGCTTTAGGGGAAACAAATTATGGCTTGAAGACTTATCAGTTGGATTCTACAAAGGCAAAGTAAGGTCATCACACTTTCTTTCTATGCTTAGCCCATGTTCCACATTCATATAATACATTGGACTTATATAGCGCTTTTCTAAGTACCCAAAGACGCATATCACAGTGAGCGCAGGCTAGCTAGACCAGTGGTTCTCCAACTGTGTGCTACATAGCTATAATCACATGTAAAGGTGTGCCTTGGAAATACTTGTTTTCATAAATGGTGTGCCTAGTGACAAAAACGTTTGAGAACCACTGAGCTAGACTAGCTAGCTAGCTAACTAAAGAGCCCTTTTCTTCACCAACCTGAGCTTGTAGATGAGGCAGCCACAGTGGCACTCTCACGTCCTCCTGACTCATCTGCTGCTACAGCAACAGGAGATAACACATCCTCCACCTCCTGTAACCTCACCTGCGCCTCGTCCTTTTTCTTTATGAAAAAAACTTCTTGTATCCATAGCTAGATAGCTGGCAAGTGCCAACAATGACAAGCCCTGTAACCGGTGCGCTCTCTCTCTCTCTCTCTCACACACAAAATGCGTGCGTAGTGTGAAGTAGATCTGCTGCTTGAATGACACACAGAGGACCCAAAATGTACTTGAGTTTTAGATCAACAAT
The DNA here is from genome assembly GCA_034670405.1 of Hoplostethus atlanticus. Taxonomy (NCBI): domain Eukaryota; kingdom Metazoa; phylum Chordata; class Actinopteri; order Trachichthyiformes; family Trachichthyidae; genus Hoplostethus; species Hoplostethus atlanticus. The sequence goes on from JAXDDX010000021.1 coordinate 1,317,625, forward strand.
ATCATATTATTTTCGGATGTTTTAATGCATCGGAATGACAGATGAATAGATCCGGGGCTATTTTTAAAAAAATATTTTTATTTTTTAATTTCTTTTAATTTTTTTTTAGATCCAGGGCTAGTCATAAAACATCCGGGGCTGTAGCCTCGGACACCCAGGCCTAATGACGCCTATGTTGGTCATAACACTGAAACCATACACATTCGATATGTATGTATATGCTAGAGAAATCAGAATTCATCAAGTAAGCAAGCTGTGAGTTAACATGGTACTTGGTATTGCGATGCATTTTTGGGTGGGCACCCTGATAACCCTGTTTCCTCTTCCTTACACACCATGGTTGTGGTCCAGGTAGCTTTTGCAGAATTTGTGATAGTTTCTGTATAAGATTATGTGCAAAGCATTTCACAGTAGACTGCTTCACCAACTACTCTGAGTATGCGATGGGGTTCACTGCCTTTCTCTTTCTCCAACCTGCCCACTTTTGAACAGTCCCTCCCTCAATTATGTCCTGCACAAAAATTCTGTTTAAAACGGAAATATGTTGAATTACGGAAGCAGGACACCATCGCAATGTCCTTTTGTCGTATGCCAAGTCAACAAAAGTCAATTTGTATGCACCTTCCTATACCTATACACACATGAAACCCTAAATAACGTCTAGTGCTCCCATCAGTTTCCTGATGTAAAAGAAGAAATAATCGCCAAATGAATCAATACATGAACAATATGAATTGTTGAGACACAAAGGAAATGAATTGGGCTGTTGATTGATCATTTTGATGACTCAACTAAGCAATCAAGATGAATCCTGCCATTTATTTGTTCATCGAAGGAGACAGCACCACCAGGGTGCATGTAAAAAAATGTCCTTAAATGAGTCAAAAATGTAATGCAACCCATTAAAGAAATACATTTCTGGATAACATAATAACATCTTTATACTGATATTGGAATCATTTTTTGCAATAATGTACTAGTTTTTTGTAAATAGCTTGTTTTTAGCGAAAGCTAACTTCGCTGACTAGCTAGCATGCTGACGCTAACTAGTAACTACCATGGCAATTATATCAAAAGTTCACTTACTTGTGTAGCAAGAATGTAGCTAGGTCTTTGTCACTGGATGTAGAGTCTGATAGTCCTGGGTTAGAAATCATTACCACTAACATATCTTTTTAAAAGGTCAGTTGCCAACTTCAATTTATCCAATCCAGCTTCAAAGTCTGCCAGCATAGGCATCCCTCTCCAACACATTTCTTTCAAAATAAGTGCAGAAGTGGGGCGATGCATTGATCACAGATTGTCCAGTCATGAAGGGCTAAGTTACATTCTTGCTACACTAGAAAGTGAACTTTAGTTATCATTACCAAGTTAGTTAGGATCAGCATGCTAGCTAGCCAGCACGGTTAGCTTTTGCTGAAAACAAACGATTTACATTCTGGGGTATATATTTTCGTAATTCGTCCTGCACAGGTCACAAGAGAGTGCAATCGAGGACAAATTGTGGATTGTAGCTTTAACAGGTTTTATTATATTTTCTTCCCATTTGGAGGGGCATTTTATTACATTTTGACCAATTATTACATTTTCTGCCAGTTATTACATTATCACTTGCTACAGGCCTCGATCATTGAGCTGGGTCGATGAAGAGCTACATCGCTCCCTGACATCGGACATTATGGGAATATCTCAACCCCTTGTCTGCTGGCCACACAGGAAGGAACAAACAAAAAACAAAAAGACAAGGACAGATTCCATTGTGTTGTGGGCTTTTCAAACATCATAGGCGATGAACTCATGGAATTGTCAAAGGGTCGACAGGGTAGAAGAGCTGACAAGAGGTGACACCTTCCATTCAAGACGTAAATTGGCTAATGATTCTAAACGCAATAGAAGCAGTAAGTACTTCTATTCATGGTCATTGGCATATTCTATCAAAGGACCAAAGCCTGGCCGACACTTTCAGAGATAAGCCTAGATTTACATATACTAAGCATTAAAGAGTCCATGCAGACACAGATAATCCCCGCCAAGCACTTTCTGTCCAACGTACCCTCTGACAACAGGGAGAATACTTTGTAAGACAAAACATATTGTCTACATGTTAAAATACCCATGTGGTCTTTGTTACGTGGACTAGACCTCATGTTCCCCTACTCGAGAACTCTTGAGGACAAACGTTCTATCAGTATGCAGGACCCTAAATCCTCTGTTGCTATTCATTTCATTACTACGGTACACAAGGTCTTTTTTTGAGATTTCTGGGTATAGAGGCAATAGAGAATCCTAGACATGGTGGGGGGGGGGGGGGGTTTGGCAGTGGTTTGTGAAAGGGTTACTCCTAGATGTCATATGTGGCTCTGGTGTTTGGAATGCGAAGGGTTATGAGAATGATGCTTTGAGTATAGTTATGAAGGTGTTTAAAATAGAAAAAAATGTTGCTTGAGTAAAAGACTAAATTATGTTTAATGTAATGGTGTAACAATGACATGCCTGCATTTCATTTGACTTGTGGACCCCCTAATGGGTATGTCAGCCTATTAAGGTTACCTGATGGTGCACCTGCAGGTGTGCTCTTACACACAGGGCACTGAGGAAGGCTTTGCCAAAATGTCTGCCAAATTGTGGCCTGTAGGACTATGCTTTCGTTACTAATGAAATAAAATAAAAGCAAGCAATTTATACGTGGAGTGCTGACTATTATATGTATTCTCAAACAGGTGCCATGGACAGTACGCATGTGACACATCAGGGAACCAAACGCAGAAGAAACCTTTTTTGTAATAGGAGAAGACAACATTCATTTGTGTTGGCAAGTTTCCAGGGGCTGCCCATGACTCACGCCTTCATTTTGGGGTCACCCTACCAAGATGAGCAATGCAATTGGAGAGTGGTTAGCCGGAGAGATGAATAGAAACCTGCTGCCTTTAAGAAACTCATCCAATGTTTCCCATACATGGGCTCATCTGTGGCCTGCACCACCACAATATCAGCATGGCCGCCCCCAAAATAAAAAGTTGGTCAACGTATAGAAATCCATCTAAGATCACGTTATGTTCTCTAATCTCATTCAGCTGTTGCTTGCAAACACACAGCAACACACACACGTCTTTTTCCTCATCCACTTGTGTGAGACAGACATCACCCGCTAGACGGACAAGGACGCAATCTGACCTCAGAAAAAAGCCTTCTGACAAAAACCTGATAACAATTCGGCAACGGAAGGTAATTGTTAACCTTTGTTTCTCCAGTATTGAACTTGCGGGAGGTAATTGTTAACTTTTGTTTCTCCAGTACTGAACTTGGGATGTTAACGTGAGGTGACATTACCCCAGCTGCTAGTCACGTAATCACACATCGACGAGTGGAAAATATATTTTCTCCCATGCATTGAATATGTGTTCCGTCAGATGAGCATTGGAAAGTAGAAAAAGTATCCCCCGCCCAAGGGATGCCCTACCACCACAGATAAAGTTCTGAGCTGAGGGAAACACTGTCATCACATAACACAAATGAATGGGAACAGTTCAAACGTGCGTATCTCAACCTGCGGAAGAACCAATTAACTTCCTGAAGTCTGAATCAGCCGCTTCCCAACACCATATGTCCTCTCCTTCACACAGACACACTATTCAATAAATGCTTCATGATACTGATGTGGAGAGGATGGGACTAGCACACTCACACACACACACACACACACACACACACAAATAAACCTTATGTCAGAAGACATCTGGTCACAATTAAAAGCTGGATTAAGCGTGGATGTTCTGTGCAGTAGTTAAAAATATAACATTGACGCGCTCACACACACACACAATACACATACATGCACACACACACGCACACAGGACGCTCTCAGAGGCCACATTCAAGCAGAATAACATCACTACATATCCACTCATGTTAATACTATTCACCATCTCTTTGTAAACCTCAAATATGAATAGAGTAGTCAGTCGCTTTGTGTGTGTGTGTGTGTGTGTGTGTGTGATGAGATTAATATCGTCCCGGACATTCATCTATTCTGTGGCTGGTGAGGGGATTGAGAGGGGTTGTGTGATATGACGGCACTTTCACAAAGGATTACATTACTCTTTCTCTCTCTCTCTTTCTCTCGTTGTCTCTCTCTCTCTCTCTCTCTCTATTTCTTCTTCCAATTTTCTTTCACTCTCCTCCATCCTCACATGTTATAATAGACACTGCCTGTGTTAGGAATTGAGTTGGTGCAAGATAAAGGATTAACAGTCACAGAGAAGAAGCCATGTGTGTTTGAATGTGAAAGAGTTGACTGTTACCATCACACCCACCTCTGGTTTACTCTGAATCTCTTTCATGTACAATGCAATGTGAGAACAATTCAGTACATTACTTATCACTGAACATGAGCTTCTCGTTACACGGCGCCATGACAGTCAACTCTGTGATCTTGCTTTTGCCTTCAGGCATTAGTTGTGAACAAGGTCCTGAAATGAACAAATGAATCACAAGCTCTGTTTTCAAAACACTAAATACCCATAAAAAAAAGTTATTTGGTTAAAGGGGGGGTATTGTACTCATTTTGGGCTATTTAAACTGTTCCTGGGGGTCTTTACAAGACGTTTGTGAAGTCTACATCAAAAAAAAAATCCTAAAACCAGCTTCTGTGGTGTGTGTTTCAGTCTCTCATTTTCTCCACTGTAAAGAACAGGCTGTTTTGAGGGCGTGGAGGTTGTATGTAATGAGCACTGCTCTGATTGAACCTACACGCAATGGCCTGGCGGAGGCGGAGAGCAGAGCGCTCATGCTGCTCAAGGTAAACAAATAAGCTTGATGCAGAAATCTACCATAACCATGGCGGCCGCTCCAGAACCAACACTGAGACCGGACATGTTTGAGCCAGAGTCTGACCCAGAATGGGAAGAGGCAGCTGAGGCGGTTCCACTTAGTTTCTCAATGATAACAATTCTGTGTAATATTGTACTTTCGTGCCTTGTGTTTGTGTATGTGGGTGTGTGAGCGACACTCTCTGCTGTAGCTGGTCTATTTATGGCTCATGTCCATAAGCTTATTGAATACAACTTGCAGACAAGCTAGGATTGACAATTTTGTTGAGCTAGTTAGCCAATATATTATTGGATGCAATCTATTTGCATCCAAACAGCCAAACAACCAAACGCGATTGTACTAATGGTGGCTAAAGTTTACCGAGCCTGACACGTTCGACAGACTTATAAAACAGACACTGGTCCCAACAAATAACTTTAAGATGAGTCCTGACTCCAACCAATAACTTTACTTTTACTTTACTTTTAATGACTCCAGCTTTAGTTTTCTCTCTTCTTCCACGCCCAACAAGCCCGTGGCTAGCCCCGCTAGCTCGTTAGCTAACCAGCAGTCGAATATACTAACCAGATTAATTTGGTAAATTAAATCAAGACATGGTGACACTTACAGATTCCAATTTTGCAGATGGGTCACGTACCTTATGAATTGCTCCATCTTTAAGCTTCAATTTAGATGCTAATCCTGCCGTTGCTCAAGCAGTCTGAGGACTGATCATCACACACAGAAAAAACTGTAGCCGTTGCCGTTAAAAATAAAATTAATCCACTCTGTCCTGGCATTTTCGCGTGTTGGGAGACTGTGCAGGGATCTATGTTGCTGCCTGCATCCTACAAAATAATAACTGGAGAGTTGATATATCGCCGTAGATATGTTGTTGTTTTAGCTTCACTGGTCGCAAAGTAATGGTGCATTCCAGTGTACTCGGAAAAAACGGCGTCCGAATGTGATATGCGCCGATTCTATTCACTAATGGCGCTGTAGTAGTTGATGTTGAGTTTAGATGCTTGTAACATTCTGAGACTTACCATACAAACATGAGTTTGCTGCGGGCGATTATGTTTTCCCGAGCAGATGCACTGGAACACATTTAGATTGGAAGTTAGGAATACCGATTCTGAATTATCGATTTCCGAGTACAATGGAATGCACCATAAGCAACGGCTTGCGGCGCTGCCGTGAGCTGCATTTTGCGACGACGTAAATGGGATTGGTTGTTCACCTGGGCGTGGGCATGCTCTGAGAGGGGCTGGCTTAGCGCCCGTTATGACGTCCAAAGGGGCTACTTTCTGAAACGGGCTGTTTTTCTCCTATCTTTGGCACCGTTTTTGGAAAAAGGAAAATACAGAAAAACGGGTTGACTTCCAGATTTCAAATTTTCTCAGCTGCTTAGGGAAATGATTTCCTGTGGAACATGTATAAGCGCCAGGAATAAGCCATTTTCCATAATATGGGACCTTTAAGTTCAGAATTCAGTATCAGAAATAGGTGAACCTTCCAATAAATGCATGGAAATGTGTCTTGGTGACATTGCTGCAGAGACGTATTGACAACTTACAGTATGTTTCATGGTACTGAAACACATACCAGGATGACAGGATGACATTCTAAAGCTAAAGTCCATTCTGTGTAATACTAGGCATGTAATGTGTTTGTAGATGTAGAGGTAAGAGCAATGACTGACTAGTGCACCTCTGAAAAATGGATGATCCAGTTGTAAAGTGTTGTATTTTGACAACAAAGAACTGAAGTTACCCTGTCACCCAAATGGAGGGTATTTCAGAATAAAAGTCTTTGGATTTACCTGAACTCTCGGGGGCGCATCTTCCCGAAATGGTACTCGATATGCCAAGAGAGCAACACTACGAAGCCTCACTGAAAAAACTTTTCATTTCATTTGATTGTTATATTTCTAACAAAGCGGCCATCACTACAAAATCCCAATCCCAGACAAGAGAGAGAAGGTCACTGTGTCTAAGCGCTAAAGCTTGTCACTAGGGAGGGAGAGAGAGACAAAGAGAGATACACCAGGAGAGAGAGAGAAGGGGGAGTGATAAGGACAGGGAACTACGCTATAGCTGACTGTAAATGTTCTCCGCTACAATAAATTACTTCATTACAACAAAAAAAAAAGGTATGTTCAGCCAACCCTCCCGCATTTCAGAGAGTACAACTGCGGGATGATTTGTTGAAGTGTGCTCAAGTAATAGAGCTTCAGATACAGCCTGTGGTATTTACATTTATCCTCTCAATGTGCTGGGCCTAGATTGCCAAAAGACCATTTGCACCTGTTCAGAGCACCTTGAATACACTGCATGTACACACACACACACAGCTGTATCACCCAGATACAGAGAGTACCCTGCCTTTCTCCATGCTTATAAAGACATTGAAGCTTTTAGCACCTAGCAGCACTAATCCTGTAGCCTCATGCTCACTGGTGCCCTATACAGACTCTCTCTCTCTCTCTTTGTGTGTGTGTGTGTGTGTGTGTGTGTGTATGCATGTGTGAGTGTGTGTGATGAATGGACAGGGTGAAAGAGGAGAGGGGTGAATGTGAGACATTGCACCACTGAGGTCAGTGAGGAGAGAGAAAAAGAGAGTATGAGCAAGAGAGGCAGAGACAGAGAGAGAGGGGATGGGGGGGTAGGGAGGTGTGTCTGTGTGTGTGTGGGGGTGGAGGGGTGGGTTGAGGGGGTTGGGAGGGATAGTGGGGGCGTAGCTGCACATGAATTGCATACAAAAGCACCTACATGCACTTTGCCCCTGCGTTTATGTCCTCCTTGTCAGACATGCTTGTGTGTGCACGTGGGTGTGTGTGTGTGTGTGTGTGTACGTGTGGGCGTGCGCGCGCGTGTGTGCGTGCACACGCGTGCAAGGCCGAGGTAGGTTAAACTTGTACTCGTGAAGTGTTCCCAGAAGAGATTAATCATCCCGCGCTGGAATGCAGCATCGCGGTCATAAATCATCACCTGACCTCTCTCTCTCTCTCACTCTCTCTCTCTCTCTCTCTCGCTCTCTCTCTCTCTCTCGCTCTGCCACACGTAGCAGCGGAGTCAGGGTAAAAGGAGTCATTACATATCTGCAGTAAACAAACAAGCCGAGAGCCTCGACAGGCGCTTGAACAGCAGGAAACAGAGCTAATTATCAAATATCGGCGTCAAATCCAAACATCAATCAAACATATGAATCCATCTTTGTCAGAGAGAGACGACTACACTTCTCAACAGTGATGATAATGCAATCGACAATATTGTCCAGCGGCATTGGAGTTTTGAAGGGCAGATTGGGAGCCTGGAGATGCTGTTGAACAAATGGGTTGATCAAACCTTTTCACCTCCCCGCTGAGATTTCGTGGCCGGATGACGCCGGAAGTCCAATGTGCATCTTGCAACCCCGGGATAAAAAAAATAAAAAAATCCCATCCACGGTTATGTTGGAAGTACAGGAAATTGATTCTTTAATATTAAAAATTCAGCAGCTGAGTTTCATTACTTTTTCTGAGCCTATTCCCTTTCCCTTGTGGAGTGGAAAAATATCACAGTTTATTAAATTACTTCTCTGAAAAGTCTCTGGGGATGCCATCTTAACTCCCGTCCTCCTCCACAAGGCCATTTTAGACTGTAACTAGGCATGTCTGCTTAGAGAGGAAGAGAAAGAGAGAGAGAAAGAGAGGGAGAGAGAGGGATATGCAATAGAGGGATGCAAGGTACACTAAATTTCTAAAATTCATTGCCTGCCACAGAAGGTTTGTGGTTATTCCGTTGGCTGTGAAAGGCACGGAATTGAATGAACCCACAAATCAAGGTAAAAGGAGTTAGCGTAAATGGCAAAGCTACAGTAATTCCTGAGCGCAAGTGCGTGCGTGTGCGTGTGCATTTGTGCGTGTGCACGAGTGCATGTTTCTTTATATTTCTCAATACTAGCTTATTTTTTATTTAACCAGGCAGGTCGCTTAATTGCAAAATTGTGTTTACAACAATGTGGAATGAACATGTATGTGAGGAGGAAGAGATGAAAAAAAAACTGTTGGTCAGCTGTCAGACAGATGTAGTGAAGAACATCCCACTCTGCCATCGCTTCCAACACACAAACCCACAGGACCCATGGGCATGGTAATCCAAGATGAAGGCTGTTCTCTGCAGCGCCACGTATTTGAAAGCACAGCTAATGCTGGATGTCACACACACACACACACACACACACACACACACACACACACATAGCATTGTCTGTGAATAGTCAAGGCTACACAAAACCCTTTAAACAAAAACACACTGCGCCTGTGCACCCTGGTGTAGGGCACAAATACAGTACAATGACAAACAAACAACATTAACATTAACATCATGAAGTTGGACCGGCATCTCTTTTGAAGAACCGCTGCGTACCATACCTCGCTATACCTGCGCTCGCCCCCCCCCCCCGAAGGAACCCAATTTATAATGTTGAAAGGAGAATAGTAGCAGAAAGGACAATGGAGCATGAATGGATCGAATTGAGGACTAGACAGCCGGAGCAGGGGAATGTGGAGGGGACGGTAGGCACGGCGCAATTGGATATATGCAGTGGAGATGATGGGGGGGAAAAAAGAGTTGTTCGGTTCACATCAAAGCCTTTCTGACACTCTTCTATCTCACGCCACCAAAAAAAAATCTACTGTGCGGAGACCTCATCGGGACAAGAACGATGGTAGGAGTGGAACTCAGGTCAAACACCGTTATTCCCTTCCATTCCCAGAACAAGCAAATAATCAATAAAGCACACACATTTAAAAAAAAAAAATCAATCACATATATGTTCTAACTAAATGCACAGTGATGAAATGTACTGTATTGTCTTGCCAGATAGCCAGAAGGGCAGGTAGGACAGATAGAAGGGTCCATGACCGAGCTCTGCCATCAAGCTCTATATTTCCCCTTTACTCTCAAGCCCTGATAATCAAAGTAACCACTGTAAACAATATCCCTCTCCATATCTCTGTCAGAAGGACCATCATTATCCATCCACCTCTCCTCTCTCTGAAGGTCAACGCTCCTATTGGACCCCGTAGGGACGAGAGGTTGAGTCCTTTTTTTTCCAACGTTATCTCCCCGGTTATAAATGTCCCAACTGATGAGGCACTAAGGTCTCAGATATTGTACAAGAGCAGCGTTTGCAATGTTTTAAAAAAAAAAAAAGCTTTCAGCTGATAAAATAACAATCAAATCCTCACCTCCAGTTACCTCCAAACCACCACCAACCAAGACTTGGTTGTGGAAATGGCTTTTTTACAAAAACAATGAAGGTTTTAAGCTGCAGATGTGTAGGCCTTACTGGGAATGCTTGTTTGCACGTCTACATGAAAGCAATTCAAAACCTGTCCCTGAAAGTAAATCTGGTGGATTTAATTTGTTTAAAACTTGAGCACAACACTGAGAACATTCCAGCTTCACACGTCGCTAAAGTGTACAGGTAATGGGAAAAAAATGTGAAAGCCGGTAAGCTAAACTGTCTCCGGGACCTAGCAAATTAACAACTGGAATGGCATGAAGCCCGTCGCGTAACGGCCCCGCTTTACCTTTTTCGGGGAAATTGTAAAATATCACCATCCTTTTTGTTGTGACATCAGTAGACAACCTGCAATGTAACTGTTGTTGACAGGATTGAAAACAATGAACACAAGACCAATTTTGTATTTCAATTGGGAGTTTTGGCTCTAAATCGGCACCGAAAATTGCACCGGCCCCGTACAGACGGCGTCGTCGGTTCATTATCTAACACTAAGTGGGATCCAGAATTGGTCGGGAAGGACAAAAATATATTAACTGGGTCCTCAGAACCGATACGGGGTCACGCCTGTAGTGTGAAAATGGCATTAGTGAAACTGGACCCTTGAGCTTTTTCTAATGCTTTTTTCCATCTGCTTGCCAGTGTGAATGTGGCCGGTCCTATCTACACAGTGCAGAGAGATAGACAGCAGAGGGGGGTCACACTGTATACCACCGCCCCCTCTGAACAGACCATATAGCCCCTAGTGTGTGTGTGCATGTGTGTGTGTGTGTGTTCATGTTTGTCAATGTGTGCATTAGAGTTATTGTGTGTAGCCTTCGGTCTTTAATCCCATAATCTGCTGAAGCCTGGAAATCACCGCAGTCATCTGTCAGCCGGGTCAGAGTGGGCCACGGGGCTCAACACACACAGACACACACACACACACACACACACGCACACAATGATAGTCATTTACTCAACAGGGCCAGCCTCATTTCAGTCTAATGAAGATTGATGCTCCCCTCTCCAGCCCTCACAGGTGTTTCAGTAAAATGTATGTATAAATACGTAACCCAGATAGAGAAAGAGAGAGAGAAAGAGAGAGGGAGAGAGAGAGAGAGAGAGAGAGAGAGAGAGAGAGGTAGACCGTAGACAGAAAGGGATTCAACCTCGGTGCCAAATAAGTCTGCATGTGTAGAAGTCAATCTCGGTGACGGCAGAGAGTTAATCTTGTTAAATAGCTGAGAAGGTCCAGCAAGGACATGGACTCACAGAGAGCTTGTACTGCTCAGACCCCTGTGTCCAGCCCTAAACCTCTCAGTGTGTGTGTGTGTGTGTGTGTGTGTGTGTGTGTGTATGTGTGTGTGTGTGTGTGTGTGTGTGTGTGTGTTGTGTACCCATGCCAACTGGGACAGCCTGAGGGCTTGTGTGTAGATTGTGGTTGACGTGGCCTGCTGTCCACCGTGATGCGATGAGCTTCTATTAGCGCTTAAGACCGGGGCCGACCACACATACAGTACGTGCACACACACACATGCATTAAAAGGACACACATACACACACACACATCACATTGGTCATAATGATTAAGCCTGGCAGGTAAAGGGATGAAAACATATAAGCATTAATCTGGAGAACATCCGGCGATACGGCCATGTCTGGGTATGTGTGTGTGTGTGTGTGTGTGTGTATCTGTATGTGTGTGTTAGAGAAAGATGGACGTCAACATAAATACACAGTGTGTGCACGTGTGTCCATACAGTACGCGCGTATATCTTTTGAATGTGCGTCAGTAACGATCTCCTTTGGCCCATGTGAGGCCTTTGCCTTCTCACTTATTCATCTGCTCTGTCAAACACTCGAGATGGAGGAGGGAGAGCGATCAAGAGAGTGGGAGATCACACACACACACACACACACACACACACACACACTGAAGGTGGAATCAAGAGAACTAGCAAGCTTGAGGAGAGCTGAAGTTGGAGGAGGAGATAGACAGAGATAGAAAGCAGTATAACAGTTAGATTATAGGTGTGACGCTCAACAGGGTGCTTAAACATCAAGATCTTTATGTGTGTGTGTGTGTGTGTGTGTGTGTGTTGATGTCATTAGGTGCTGACTCTGTTGAGGAGGCCGTGGCATCTACAGCTGGTGTGTGGGCCTTGTGACCAGCTGATTCCTCAACACTGTACACAACAGAGTGTTCTTCCAAAGTTTCCAGGCTCTATACTCGCAATGTAAACTTCTACCTAATCCACACATATGGCATTCAATCGTTAACTAACAGTCCCCACTCATGCCCAATGAACTACTCATTCCTGTGTGAACAGCGTCATGCCGTGTTATGGTCCACACTGCAGCTTGAGGGGAGCCAGCTGGGATGGGGCTCCAGCCTCTCTCTCTCTCTCTCTCTCTCTCTCTCTCTGTCACCAAGTCACAGACTATGGCAGTCACAGAGAGAAACATTAGAATTCAGCACAGCACACAACAAACACACGGACCTGTGCGGCCCGGGCCTCGGATTCAACCCTCTCCAGAGCATGATGCAAACATGCATCATTTCTCTAATATTATCGTCTGTGTAAGCACATGGGTGAAGATTTATCAATACAAAAAGCTGGATAAAGTGGAATGAAGCAATGGGTGCTTTTTAATAGATTAGACGATGAAATCCGTCACGAGATGCGCGGCAGCAGCATCAGCGGTGGCCGGACGGGCGCACGCACCGCGGCGGCGCACGCACCGCGGCGATGCAGAGCCGCGGCGTCCTGATGTGGGAGGAGGTAAGCGGCAAGGACAGGTCAAGGCAGCCGAGGCACGAAGGTGACTGGCGCTTCTTGCGAGCCCCCCCGCCCGCAGGCATACAAGGGACAAACACACTTCCTCGCGCACGTAGAGAGCGCGGCGAAGGCGCTATAGCGCTGCGGTAGCCGTACGCGTCGGACTGGAACTAATGGTTCGCTGAGCCCCTCGCCTCATCACGACAGGTCGAATATACCTTGAAGTCTCCCCCCCATAAGAGGGGGGAGGACTGCAGGCAATTGGCATGTGGTTTTAGTGATACACGCGAGCGATACATGTGTCGGTGTGCCGTGCAGATGTGCTTCATGCAGGGCTCTCAAAAACACAAACTCCATCACGATTCATAAGGTCACCCAGACAGCTGGACAAAGGCCACTGAAGTGACAGGATGTAGACACACGAATGCATCCCCTATACGACCGATCCCAGGCATGCGTAGGCTCACATGAGGAGCATAAACAAAACAAAAAAAAAGACCCGTCAATGTCATCGCTCAACGCTGCCCCCCTGTCAGACCAGCAGATTGGGTCGCGAACACATGTGGGGTTTTTTTTGTTTGTGGGTGTTTTGTTACAGAAGCTGGCGTGTAAAACAACAGGAGTGCGTAAGCATCGTTTTCGTAGGGAGATATTTAAAAAAAATCACGTACCTGATTTCAGCTATATGCGGCACTTCACTGCATAATCCTCCTTCTTCAACTTGAACTTTTCCTTCCCTCCAATCGAACGGTCCAAAACTAGTTGACACTTGCTTATTTCACACTTTTTTTTTGTTACTCCTGCAAATGTATCTATCCTTATAAGCCACTACTTACATAGCCTACACGCAGAGTGAGATGAGAGGACAGGGGATGAACTAGTGGAGAGTGTATAAGCCTATACAGAACAGCGTCTCACCGAATCGACAAATCAAAAGGAGCAATCCATTCCGCGCCGGTCTTTACGGGAACAGTTGTTTACTGGAAAGATGGACCGAAACCGAGCGAACGCAGCTTTGCGCAAACGCACGTCCTTCCGCGAGTCTCTTCCTGCCGGAGAAACAGCAGGCATGCATGCTCTGAAACGTGAGCGACGGGCGATCGGCTGCGCGCAGCGGCACCCTGGGAGCGACCATCCAAGGTATACAGAGGATGACCGAGCCTCCTATAAAGCGCGCGTTCACGGCCAAGTCAGTGGTCATTATCAGCGCATATGGAGAGTAATCAGTGTGGACTGGATGTGTTGGCTGCAGTTACTGTACATCTTCCAAGTTGGCAGCCAGTTGCACTGAAAGGGTAAAAAAAAAAAAAATAGAAACTATGGGATTCGTTGATCGTTCTCGACCCACCTCCCTAACTAGAGATAACTATAATATTTCGATAATATTTCTGTTGGGGCTCATAGTGTGTACGCAACAATGAGTTTATAGTGACCTTATTGTACTTCAGGGTATTTTTTTCCTCCAATGAGATATATTGGATATTATAGTATCCCTCTGAAAGTTATTATAGGATTAGTACATTTCTTTTTACTAAGCAGATAATGGTCAATTCCATTATAAACCTAATAGATAAAGTACCAACAATGCTGCAAATATTTCAGGGCTAACAGGGAAAGTTGACTCAGAGCTTGAACATGCAGTCTAGTGCTCGTTCCAGTGATCCTCATGCATCTCTTTTTAAACAGTGCGCACCGACTGCACTGCAGGCTAGCGTTCACATTAGCACGCCGCTTAATGGGCTCTCCTTGTATTAGCAGCAATAGAAAGGTGCAATAACAGAAGCATGCAATTATGCAGCATAACTAGGGAAAACATTGTTAACAGTTACCCTATTGCCTCTCGCTCTCCAAGCTGTAAATGCATATTTCCCCACGGATATACGATAATAACACCCCGCTTATTTGAAAACACCTTGTAAGGAGAACCTTGTGGCTCTTTTGATAAAGATTTCATTTCAGAGGCATCTTTTATGCATAACAGGGGATTGGCAGGACAGGAACAACCCCTCAGTTCTAGCCTGGGCTCAATTAAAATGTATTTTTGTTACTATTTTTTTTCTCTCCACCCTCCCGCTTTGGCAATAAATTACCCAGCATGGCATTGATATAGTGATTGAGACAAATAAGGGTGTCAGCCCCTTTTTTCTTTTGAGCTGAGTATTCGTTAAAACCTTGAAACCCCAACGTGAGTTGAATTCACACAAGGCGTGCTTAAATCGAGAGTGAAGGGTAAGAGGAAGGTGTGTGTGTGTGTGTGTTGGGGTGGGTGGGGGGGGTGGGGAGGGGGTTTATATCTCTAGTGGGTAACAGGTGCAGTTTGAAACAAAAATGCAGATGAGGATAGAATGGCGTACTGAACCATTTTAATGTCCCCAAGTGATACCCTAAAAAAACTGCTTTGACTTGGGCCTGCGGTACACATTCTTCATCATGCAGGTGCTGCGTGTCCAAAGCTTTATAGCTGGCCCCATAATTGTGATGCTTCTTTTCAAGTAAATGTAATAGCCTAACTAAAAGGTATAGCACCATTAGAGTTATATATATATATAGCTTGCAGTAGTTAGTTTCACTGCCCAGCTATATAAACTCATATTCCCAAAGACATGACCCAAGATTGATATGATACATAAAGTTTGTGATAGGGACACATATAGTCCCACCCCCCACCCCCACCTCATTTTCCAGGGTGACACCAGCAGTGTTAAATCTGCCCTCTCCATCCATCTGCACTTAAGTCCTGGCATACTGACACACCTAGAGATTTGCCCTAATATGTCCTATAGCAGGCCAACACTTAACCCAGTGAGCACAGATATGGCAGGCCAGGCAGGCAGGTAGGCCAGTAGGCAAGTCCAGATTAGACGGCCCAGAAGCTGCAGCCATGGGTGGCGGACTAACATTTTGCTCATTGGTTTAAAAATCGACTTCAACGTAGAGAGCTGCCAGCTTCTGCCTACGGGGCAGCCCGTGGGCTTCCTCCTGCCATAATGCAGGATCAGTGGTGGCACACCTCCACCCTCTCCTCTACCACATTAGGGCGAACCGCTTCTCTTGGTGTCTACTATATTGGCAATTCATCTTCCCACTTCTACTTTGTTGCCAATGTTAGAAAATGAGTTTTGCTTATTTGCTCCCTTTTAATGCAAAGGTGACAGATAATACTTAGCTAATTAGTCTGGGGCTAGGTTCCATTTCTTATGTACCGAGCCTTCCTTACCCATACACTTGGCCTTATAATTAAAAAATGCCAGCTTAGCAAGTGATACCACCCTTATAAACCAATACATATCACTGACTGAAACGAGGAAAAAACTAATCCTGAGGCAAGTTGTCAACCGCTATACGCGTACAGACGAGTGAGCTAACCTTCGCTAATCACGTGCCGATATTAGCACAAGCCATTATAACCTATCAAAGCCCTAATGCTTGCGACCAACGCTTGGGCCTCCCTGCGAACGGCGCTATCTCCGCCGTTACAGACGGCACCAGTGTCGGGAGTTCCATTTAACCTTGTGCAATGACTTCCCTCGCCCACATCTATCACCACCCATCATACCCGCGTTCCTCAAGGGTTAACCTTATTTAATGTGAGTGTGTGTGTGTGTGTGTGTGTGAGAGAGAAGAAGATGCATTGTCCTGTTAATTATATAATCAATTTGATTAATTCTCAAAATGCAAATCAGCTAATTAAAGGACCTGAACTTATAGAATTACCACTGATTAGCTGGCGAAGCACTATCGCTGCCCTCTGGATACACTCTTATTAAGCTACGCTAACCATGCCTCTTCCTCTATGAGCGTTAATCCAAATATATCCATTCAAAATAAAGAGGGAAAGAAAGCCTATAGCGAGCATTCAGTCAACCGAGCAGAGTAAAAAAAGCAATCCTAATGTACAGAGTAATGAGTGTTAAACATACAGCGGCTAGGGCCGACGATGAATTCCTGCTCACACTGATGGGAATTTGCCGCCCAACATGAAGCTAATCATTTAAGACCATGTTAACCGCGCGGAGGCTTTTCAGGCTTTTCTTCCCTGTCTGTTTCTTTTCTGTCTCTCCGCCTGTTTGCCTTCTACAATAAAATTCATCTTTGACTCCAGATTTCTTCTCCTTCCATTCACCTTTTCTTTTTTTTTTTACTTCTTCCTCATCTCCCCCCACTGTGCTATAAGTGTCCCCGCTGTAGCAGCTGAGTGGGAGCTAGCTGATGTGAGGCAGTAACAGGTACAACAGAGAGTGGGAGAGAGTGGTCGGTGTGTGCTGGTGGTAGAGGAGGGGGGTAGGGGGGGGGTTGGCTTGGTTTCGCACACAAGTCTACAGAAATTATATCAAGCAGCGGGGGGCAAATGAGTGCTTATATTTGGGAGGTAGGCTATGTGTGTGAGTACATGTGTGCATTTTAATGTGTTTTTCGGGGAGGCGGCGGATCCATCGGCATGAGTCTAGAAGCTTACAGGCAGCTTACAAAGCAGCAGGGGGTTTGTGGCAGGGGGTAGTGGAGAAGGAGGGGACGGGGGTAAGACATGAGAGGAGGGGTGAGGGATGCTGGAGGGCTTACAGAGGAATAGGGAACAGCTGGTTTTTAATTGAGTCTCCCCCCCTACTATACCCTGCGTGCACGCACACACACACACACACACATGCATGCGTGCACATACACTCCTTATTTTTACTCAGCAGTTTCCCAGCTGATGGCTCAGAGGAAGTAAACGCTTAAATACGGCAGCAGCCTTCACACAAAACCCTCTCCGCGCGCTCTGTTTGGGCCGTGTGACCGATAAAGCCCTCCACCAATCAAGGCCACCGACAGCTGCCTGCTCCCGATCTCAGCGCTCAAGTCTCAACACAAGTCGAAACAGCCTTGTGCTTTACCTCGCCCTGGGCTCTCGCTTAAGAGGACCCATGCGGAAACACGTAGAATCCAGAGGTCCGTTTTTTCTTAATGTAATGATTAGTTAGGTGATACGGTTCGGCATAGCATCACATCACATGAACAACTGGGTTTTGTTTTTGTTATTAAACTGATTGCTGTTATGTGTCATCTAGTGCAGAATCAGAACCCAATCTCTCACCAACCCACCAAAAAGAAGAGTAATATGCTGTCTTGCTAACATAGTGCTAGTTAATCCACCACCATTATTGATCTGTGAAAAATGAGAAAACTTGTTCTTATGAGATATCATGTTACGAGCAGTTGGTTCTGCAAACACATCATAGTGTGATAACAAGGTCCAGGGTTCAAATCCACGGCACAGCTAAACTGTCACAGAGGCAGAAATTCTAGCAAATAGTGCCCCACAAAATAAAAGCCCTTTATGTTTAACAATTCGAACTCTGATTTTCATGACACGACACAAGAAACAAACAAGACCGCAAAACAGAAACAAAAGTTTCTTTGTTTTAATGAGTAGTGTGAAAATATGTGCGATGTAAATTGTGAACAAAGTTGTGTACAGGGTGCTGACTAGAAAGTTGCTTTTTCCTACACCCTATCCAGCAAATACTATTTTAGGATTGCCGGTTCAGCTGTGAGGCAAAACACAGAAGTGTAAAATACTTTTAATGATGTGAACCCTCTGCAGCTTATACTGAAAAACTCACTGGTGTTTGGATTATGACTGGATGAGTGTAACGACACCATGATCTACAATTATCTACCAGTGGCCACGCGACTCGTTCATCTCTCACGTGGGCGCACTCACTGTAATTGTTGGCTCACCATATAACAAAACCCCAATGTGATTCTTTTTTTAGTTTCTAGATGTCAGTGTTAAGTAATGTATAGTGATATTATTAGCAGTGTGTGTGCACAAACATGGCAACAGTGATGATAATCTAGTTGGGGCATTAAATTACTAATCTGCTCTTGGTCCATGGTGTCCTACTTGGCTATTCTTGACCGCATCTGAACGCTGTCAGAAGCCCCTTTGAGCTTTGCCCATGATGAGCCAATTTGCAAAAAAAAAAAAACACACACACACACACACACACACACACACACACACACACACACACACAGCCATGATGGGCCCATTCCGCTTCATCTCCACTGCTCTTTCACAGTGGAGCTGACACCAAATGACTGCCACCTCATTAGAAGCTTTAGCCCGTGAGCTAACAGGCCACAGAGACAGTGGGCCATGCCACGTTTGCTAATTAGAATCATAACAATAACACTGCCTTAGGACGCTACATGCTTTTCTTTTCAATTAATTTTATCAGATGCACTTGAGAGGAAAGGACTAGAAGAGGCAGAGAGAAGGAGGGGAGGGAGAGGAGGGGGGCAGTTTGCACACACACTGGCTCTATAGGACGGAAGTAATGTGTTTATGCTATATAGCTGGCTGGGATGACAGGCGGGATGAGCTGCTGCTAAATCACAATAGTTAACCTGGTTCAAGTAAAAATCATTAACGTCTCACAAGACATGTCACATTAGCAGAATCACGTCGCGTTACTTTGCAGATGACTGAACTTGCAGCAAATCTGACATTAAATTGAAGAAGCGAAATACACTCCAAGACCCTCTCAGATGGTCGCATTTGCCCCAAAAAGGTGAGGTGTTGTTCAGATGCAGCGAGGCTTGTGAGCGAGCGCGGAAGACAGGGGAGACCGATAAACAGATGTTTCTCTAAATGAAAGCCGCAGCACATCTGTTAGATATCATTCTGGATATTCTTCATCCCCCCCCCCCCCCACTAGATCAGAGTCAGTCTCTGCTATTTCATCTTATTATGTTTGGAATAGATACCAGTGATCCACAGGTGCCTCTTCCTCACAGATACGCCACCTCCTAAATCTCTTTGTCAGAAATAAAAACACACACTGACTCATACCAGATTGCATTGTGATAATGTATTCAGGGATGATATATATTTTGTGAAGAAATGTATAATTTATTTTGACACTTATGCCGGCGGTCTTACAATTCCCCGGTACATACTGTAACAAACAGGGTGAAACACTGCTGGGGCGAGATTTCAAAACAACAGCTATAACTCTAGCAAGCATATGCTGTCTGCACCGCCTTGTTGCATCAAAAAGTTTTCTTGGAGAAACCTCAGGAGGAGTGTGCATTGCAAACGTGGGGCTACAGACAGTCATGACAGAAGAAATGTTATTGCTTGGTCTGTACAAGTTTTGGGTCTGGTACCACTTTCTAGGACTTTATAATACAATAACATAGCCAGAATGGATGGAAGTGGATGGGGGGAAGAAGACCCATGTTTCCCTTGATGTAGGCGTCTGTTGGGAAATGCTCTCTGCTCTTGTGTTACACTGTTCGATCACGTTAAAAGTCCAGCCAAGAGGGTGAGTGATCGTAAAGGATGCCTATCAAAAGGTGAATTAGCTCCCAGTGTTGACATCCACTGTACTCCTCACAAGCCCAAACAGACTGGAGCTAGACTGTACTGTTAAAATGGGAAACGCTCCAAAATAATAGCTTCAATCGGTTCCACACAGAAACTAAAGCAAAAACAAAACGAGTACCAAGTTGCCAAAAAAAAAACATACACAAAGAGCCCGCTAAAGAGCAGAAAGCAAATAGGACACATCCATCTCGCCGAGCGGGAAAAGAGAAGGAGGAAGAAAGAAGTTCCAAAAAAAAAAATAAATCTATAATTAAGTAAATTAAGTCTCGTCTTATTTGCATGATCGCAATTAATGTGCAGTACGTGTCGCGGCGACAGGCAGACACCAGGAATCAAATTAGCAGAGATGAGACGGCATCTGTCTTTGGCTCCCATGTCCCTCTGGACCGGCGGGGCTGGCACCAAATAGTCCCATTGTTTTCAGAGGAGCTTGATGAATGGGCAGATGACAGCGTGCTAGTGTGTCAGTCACAGAGACAAACTCGCTCTCTTCAAACAGAGGACAGGAGACATATCGGAGAACAAGTTGCTAAATTAATTAACCGGCGGCTGTATGTGCGTGTAGCTATACGATCTCCAAAAAAAAGTGCCCGTTTGTTCTACAAGGCACAGATGTCATATGTACCCTTTTAGGCCTGTTAGTGATCCCAAAGGCAATTATAATCACCATGCTTTTGACAGAAAAGTTGGAAAAAACATCATAGTATCCATGGTAAGGCTGTTATGGATTCATCTTTACACATTAGGCACTGCCACTGACAAGAATTTGTATTCAGATGATTGCATTCAATCGTTTTATGTAACCTTTTCTTATGAAAGTGTACACTAGCACCGTTGGATCGAGAACCACTGCACTAGTATATGTGGAGGTGGGTGTGAGATCAAGTTAGATCATCATCGTCATCATCATCATCTTCATCCGCTTATCCGGGGTCGGGTCGCGGAGGCAACAGTTCCAGCAGAGAGCCCCAGACTTCCCTTTCCCTGGCCACATCCGCCAGCTCTGCCCTGGGGATCCCAAGGCGTTCCAAGGCCAATGCGTAGATGTAATCACGCCACCTGGTCCTTGGTCTGCCCCGGGGCCTCCTCCCCGTTGGACATGCCTGGAACACCTCTCTAGGGAGGCGCCCAGCAGGCATCCTGACCAGATGCCCGAACCACCTCAACTGACTCCTTTCGACGCAAAGGAGCAGCGGCTCTACTCTGAGTCTCTCCCGGATGACTGAACTTCTCACCTTATCTCTAAGGGAGACGCCAGCCACCCTCCTGAGGAAACTCATTTCAGCCGCTTGTATCCTGGATCTCGTTCTTTCGGTCATGACCCATCCCTCATGACCATAGGTTAGGGTCGGGACAAAGATTGACCGGTAGATCGAGAGCTTCGCCTTCTGGCTCAGCTCTCTCTTCGTCACGACAGTGCGGTAGAGTGACCTCAAAACCGCTCCTGCCGCTCCGATTCTCCGGCCAATCTCCCGCTCTATAGTCCCCTCACTCGTGAACAAGACCCCCAGATACTTAAACTCCTTCACTTGGGGTAAGGACTCATTCCCTACCCGGAGTGGGCAGTCCACCAGTTTCCTGCTGAGAACCATGGCCTCAGACTTGGAGGTGCTGATCCTCATCCCAGCCGCTTCGCCTCAGCTGCAAACCTATCCAGTGAGTGCTGGAGGTCCACAGACCGATGGTGCCATCAGGACCACATCATCTGCAAAAAGCAGTGATGTGATCCCCAGCCCACCGTACTGCAACCCTCTCCCCACATGGCTACGCCTCGATATCCTGTCCATGAAGATCACAAACAGGATTGGTGATAAGGCGCAGCCCTGACGGAGGCCAACCCCAACCGGAAAAGAGTCCGACTTACTACCTGAGAACCCGAATATAGCTCTCACTTTGGGTGTACATAGATTGGATGGCCCTGAGTAGTGGCCCCCTCACCTCATACTCTCGCAGGACCTCCCATAGGATCTCCCGTAGGGACCCGGTCGTAAGCCTTCTCCAGGTCCACAAAACACATGTACACTGGTTGGGCAAACTCCCAGGCCCCTTCCAAGATCCTTGCGAGAGTGAAGAGCTGATCGGTTGTTCCACGACCGGGACGAAATCCGCATTGTTCCTCCTCGATATGAGGTTCGACTATCGGCCGAACCCTCCTTTCCAGCACCTTAGAGTAGACTTTCCCCTGGGAAAGTCTACTCTAAGGTGCAAGTTAGATCTTGTTAGTTTAATCTACCAAAAGGGGATCCTGGCTTTATGTAAAGTTTCTCTCGTGAAAACAGAAAGTAGAAAAATACAAATGTAAAAAATGGGAACGCTCACGTGTTCTAGTGACTTTTGACTGAGGCGTCTCCACCGCTCATTTATCTGGAGAGCTGTAATCTGAAACAGATGAAATTTTGAAACAGGTGTTTGTGCTTGTGTGTGTGTGCGCGCACACATCTATCTATTGTGGCAGACTGGGCTATCTTCCAATGAAAAACTATGGGAAAAGACTACATCGCCCAGCTGACAATAGCCAGTCGGCCATCTTGCCCCTAGCTACGGGGCGTTATTAATCAGCCAGGTGGGAGCTGATTGCCTCACCTAAAGGATTTAAGAGTGGATGTCACAGTCCAGGACGGAGACAATCCAGGGAGCAGCTAGGGAGGCTGCAGAACGCACGCCTTAAACATTATTGAAGTTTAAATTTGAGTTTCTGATTAAAGGAGAGCATTCTGGGTTGACTCCCGCCTGTAGCGTGGTCAGAGGTGCCACACACCACTACACCGCTGATGACTGCAAATGAGTACGACTGTGTTGTAAATGCAAGGAACTGCCGATTTGTCCGCCTCATTGATTGCGTATGTGCTCGTATGCGTGTGCAAACAAGCACGCTGTGTGCTTGATTGTACGCCTGTGCGAGTGGCGCTGCATTTAGCGGATCTCCCTCTCCCGTGGAAATGGGCCAATTTTCTCTGTGAGGCATCTTGTGACTGCTTTTAAAAAAAAAAAAAATGGAAATTCCTTCTAGTTCCGGCTCGGCCAGTAAATGGCGCATGTCTCCTCCCATCAATCACAGAGTGGCACTAACAGACAGCTGGCTGCTTAATATACACCTCCATTAGGAGTCCCTGCTCCTCACTGAAAATCACTGGAATATCAATAGATGCTGCACTGCTCCAGACGTCGCCTTGGAGCTGAGTCGCCTCCCCATTCTTAATAACCAAGTTGTGAGTCAGGTTTTCAGTTAACAGCTCTTCAACCTTATAACTAACATCAGTGACGGCAATGCATACCTTTAGAGCATAGCTGAAGACTCACTCAAAAGCTCTACGCAAAAAGTCGATATAAGAGTACTTAAAATTCTACTTGTGCAAAATTGTTAGTGCAATCAGTATGAATGGTGTTCATATAAATACAGTTACATTTACTTCAGTATCAAAATCCCTGGTGAGCCAAACTTTGATTTTTTGACTTTGGGTTCATAATTCTAGGTTAATGTTAGGAAAGGCTCAGAAAATAGTATTTTCCCTTTTTATAGACCGATCCCATGTTTTGTGTGCAAAATTGTATTCAAAGGCATGCAGGGAATTTGACAAATGTAGCAAGAGAGTCTGGTATTTTCTTTGAAATGTAATGGTATTTATAGCGTGACTGAAGTACATGTACCTCTGAACTGTAATTAGCTATAGTGCTTGAGTAGAAATAGTTAGTTATTCTACACTCTTGGCTTCACAATACTTTAATCTAAAAAAATATCCTTGCAAAATAAATGTCCTTGGAGTGAAATATCAGTTTATCTCCACCCCAAAAAGTGCAGAAGCAGAACCGGCGTGCTCCAGTCTCTAATTTTCATGAATCCTGAGTAGCAAATAAGAGCAAAGCAAAAAACAAACAGGCATTGGCCCCGTCTTGTGTGTGTGTGTGTACGAGGAGAGAAAGAAGTGTACCGTCACACCTCCGCCACATCAAACAACCATCATCACTCTTTCTCATAAAATAAAGAAACTGGAAAAAAAAAAAAAAAAAGCAAACAAACAGCAATTTCACTGCAGTTCTTATGAAGTGTGCAATCTGTGGGAAGACACAATGAACACTCAGCCAATCAATACTTACCTTTTCTTCCTGCTGTCTCCCCGTAATATATTGGAAATGGAGTTAGAAAGATTGATTCTGTACACAGCGCTACAGGCCAAAGGAAAATTAAATGAAAATGTAAATGAAGACCGTTTGTGTTTTGTGTTTTTCTCCCTCAAGTTGCTGCCGCACTCGGAGGCCATCGCCGTTTGAAATTCAGTTAATTTGCTTTTTCACCATGAACTAAATTTGCGGAGAGAGGGAGGGAGACGGCGTGGGTAGAGGGTGGCGGTGGTAGGTAGGTGGGTGGGTGGGTGGATGGGGGGTATTGTGATCATTATTAGACATGTTATGTCAATGCATCGCGTCAGTCATGTGTTACAGTATTGTTAGGAAGAGGGCGCGAGAAACAGCCATCGATTTTTGGAGAGGAGAATATGGCTGACAGCACAAAAAGAGGAGGGAAAAACTCCACGGAAAAGGTCAGAATGCTATATTTCCCAAAACTGACAGAAAGAAAAAAGCACGCAGCTGTCTCACAAACCAGTGCACCGACACGCACACAAATACACACACACACACACACACACACACTTTCTTCAGGGTGAAGGAAACTACTTCAGAACTGCACAGCCACTCAAATAGTTGTAGAGTGATTTGTGCTAAGAATGCAGTGCTTTGAATCCAAGGATGCTCTTTTGTGTTATAAAGTGTGATTTCCCCATCCACGGGTCTGCAACGTATTCTGTAACTCACATGGTTGAAGACTGGACGTGATAGAACTGAAGGTTATATTGCTTTAGAACATATTTCTCTACATTCATATGACAAAATGTCAGGAGAAACCAATAATGCTTACTTGCTTATGGATTTCTGTAATTCATTTCGTAACGTGATTACACACACATTTAACAATATAGTGCATGAATTTTGGATCCGTGCAAAGTGATATTACAAATTACAACAACAGGCAGATAACATTTTGAAAGCAACCCCGCCAATAAACAATTCTTACTCCAGACACAGACTTCCATCTGGTTTAGTGCATTAACCGTCTACTAGTTATATTCACTTTGACTGATCCTTTCCATGTGGCCTGTGGCAACTGCCCTCAGACCCAATTCTAGTGCGATCCGGATATAACAATCCACCATAATACCTTTTATATGAAGGTGTTGTTTGTCTAGATTAAAACCCTCAGTGCCGTAAGGATAGCAGCTCTCCCATTTAAAACCGGCATAATCCCCCGGAGAAAGGCGACAGGCCTATAATAGCGCCGAGCGGATCCCTGGCGTTGATGTATGCAATAGTCTTAACCTCACACGTCTTTATTAGTGTGTCCACTGACACACGCATTACAATCCCCTATGGGAAGTCAACTAAGATAAACAGCAGAGAGCGAAATAGACCCCGACGCTCATACTTCAAATATAGCTGCTCATTTTTCAAAACACAGCAGGTGGCAATACTTCAAATATGATAAGGTGTCTGTCTGGTTTCGGAGATGACATTGCATGCTAAAAGCGTGTGCACGTTAAGTGTGTGAGCGAGAGTGTGCACGCGTGCACGTATGAGTGTATGTCTTTGTAGTGCTAAGTTATCTGTCTGTGGGGATGTAATAGGACTTTGATATGCACAATGATACGCACTGTTTGTGTGTGTGTGTGTGTGTGTGTGTGTGTGTGTGTGTGTGTGTGTGTGTGTGTGAGTGCAATGTTGTTTTCAAGTGCGGCGCAAACCTGTGCATCTGTGTGGGGCGCCTTGAGTGTTGGAAAATTGGCCTAACATCTGTGAGGATGTAATATGACTTTTATCCACCGTAGGGACATGGAGGGGATCATAGAAACCCAGAGGGGAGCAGAGGGGTTCTGGTTGAATCCAGACCTCCAACTGGGAGACCAGTGAAGGAAGGGGGGGAGGATCAGAGAGAAGCTCCACTCGGGGGCTCTTATTTAGGGCTGCAGGCCACCAAAGAGCAGGGTGGAGCAGAGGGAAACGGGGATCTGGCATTTCGTAACACAGAAACACTTCCCTCCCTCAAACGTGCCTCCCGCTCTGATCTCCCCTGGCTAGTTCCCACAAGTGTTGTAGCTGAGAATAAGGGTGTGTGTGTGTTTGTGTGTGTGTGTTGAGGAGGGGGATTTCTTGCCTTATTTGCTAACGCGGGCCAGCCAAACAGAAGGCAAATCAGATTCTGCGGGGGTATTTGTCCTACGCTCCCACGGCAGAGTTTGTTCGCTTTGTGCCTCCCGACAATAAATCACGCTACTCCCCCTAAAGGTTTGGACGTGCCACCGCTGGCAACTAAAACAAGCACTTCACTCACGCTGATTTATTCCTGCTATCGTGAAGAGGGGAAGAGGAGGTGCTAACAGGGTCCCTGGGAATGGTGAAGAGAAGAGGTGCTTGGTGTGTGTGTGTGTGTGTGTGTGTGTGTGTGTGTGTGCACGCATGCGCACATGCATGTGTCTCCCTAGTCTGTGCAAAGGAGAAAGAGAGACTGCACAGTTAAAAGTGCAAACAGACAGGTCTCTTATTCTGAAGTTTGGACCACCCGGCTAGCTCGTTGCAGGCCCATAGGGGTAGCTGATGTCTACCGTTGGCAGACGTATTGAGCCTGGCTGCACAATGGACTCACCCTGGCAGACTGGCTACCTGTAGTGGCTGGGACCAAATACTAAATTAAGACACACACACACACAACTGAGTTGACTGAGTTGACGTGTCTGAGAAAAGCCATCCTCCAGATACCAAATTAATCAGCAGGCTGGAAGATGCAAATGACTGGCCTACATGGAACCAGCAGCATGCAGCCAGAACTCACACAGCACCGCAGACAGATGGCCTGCAGGACCACACCACCACTCACATACCCCTTTTTTCTCTATCTATCTGTCTCTCTCTCTCTCTTACTCTTTCATTCTATCTCTTTCCTGCTCTTATCTGTGTCATCCCTCTCATCATCCACCTCATTCTGTCTCTTACTCTGTCTCTAACTGCTCCATCCCTCTCTCTCTCTGTTTGTCTGTCTCTCTCTCTTACGAATCATTAGACGTCCACGACTGCTGGGTCCTTGCTCTATATGTGTGGCGGGTGCACGCGTTATTAAACTTCTTGCAAGCACAAACATTTGCTCTAAGTAAAAAAAAAAAAAAAAACAACAAAAAAAACCCCACTATCAATTAAGATTCACCCAAGCAGCCGCTCTCTTCTCGGTTCAAACGAGGTGATGTAAAGTTAAAGGGATTGTTTTCTTTTTCCTTGGCCTCTCTGACTCTTTCTAAGCAGGCTGTGGCACAGCTAACGCGGCGCAGAAGGCAGAGAGCAGAGTCTCTCTGACCTATTTAGGAAACTGGCAAGAGAGCAGCCAGGGAACATCAAAATACTTCAAAGGCTCCCTTTGAATCCATCGTTACGCCCAACTTAGTGTGAGCATGTGCACAAACACACACACACACACACACACACATACGCACGTACAAAAAAACACAAAGTGCGTACACCCACGTACACGCCGCCCCTCGTGCGCACACAAACTTTACCGTCCTACACTCTTCTTCTCATACACACACTGTCACACACAGATACACACACACACACACACACACACTGCTCCCCCGATATTCTGTCTGAGCTCTTCGTTTGAACTGTGTCCCACATTGCTAAGTAGGGAGAAGTCAGAGAAATCACATTAAACGGTGGGTCTGCCACCAGCATCATGACTCAGGCTGCACCGTGTTAATTCTGTCTCTGACCCCGTCATATACCATCTCTTCTGTCCCTTATATATCTAGAACCACGATTCTTGCAACATTTAAGATAACTAACATAACAACTAAGCTAAAACACTTCATCAAATGCCTCTACTTGTGTTTACTGCATTGCTTTTGTATTATTTTGAGGCTGAAACAAGAGTTTAAGAGTTTTAACGTGATACTTGAACCTGCTATGTACAGAATGCATACTGCTGTGTAGCATGTTGAAGTAGAAGCAGGTTTCAGCACCATGGACAGCTCCTGCTCTACAACAGCCAGTCAGGACCTTGGGCAGCTCTAGCCAGCAGGGCGCTGCTCTGGGTAGCAGGCAACCTTGGACAGCTACAGCAGCCTCTGTAGGTGTGTGTATGTGGGTGTGTGTGTGTGTGTGTGTGTGTGTGTGTGTGTGTGTCCATTGCTTTGAATTAGCCAGCCTGAAAGCTGTGGGTGCTACATAGAGGCCTAGTATTGCCACTGTGTTTCTTTCATTTATGACACCTTTCACCTGTGATAACAGATCAATACAACTGGAGAGAAAAGAGGGAGTCAAAGGATGGAGGCATTGCAAAGAGAGGAAAATAAAGGGACATAAATATAGGAAGTCTTTGAAAAAATTGTTTCGGTATAAGTGCGTGTTTGGGTGAACTGTTTTGCCCAAGGGGCACGCTTTCATGTGTATATTTCTGAGGATTTGTGTATGTGTAGGCATGCACAAATAATGGGTCATACCAGAAGCTCTCTTTGCGGTCACACCATGATGCCTCACAGTGTGTGTGTGTTTTGTGTGATGGAGATGGAAACACACAGTGTGTATGTGAGAAAGTGTGAGTGCAGTATTTTCCTTAAAAATCATCCATGGTCTAACAATGTTTTTATTTAGTCAAAGAAGTAGAGCAACGGTTCTGAACGTTTATTTCTTATTCATCATAGTGTTCGTGTGTGCGTGTGATGGAGAAGAGAGAAAGACATAGGCACAAAGAGTGTGTGTGCGTGCACGTGTGTGTGTTTTTTTTGTGTGTGTGTAATGCATCGTTCCAGGGGGCATTTCTTTATGCAGCATTCCTGCACCACGGAGCATTAAATAAATGGTACACAGAGCACAAAGCATTAGCGGTTCTCTTAGTTCACTGGAAATGCCAGGCTAGCCAACAGGACAATAGATGCCATGCTTCTTTACTGCATGTGGCATGCAGATTGAGCAGGACAAACTCTGTGTGTGTGTGTGTGTGTGTGTGTGTGTGTGGACCTACGAAGGGGGTAGGGGGAGAGACGATGAGGGGAATAACAATCAAGTGCATAGTGTTTGTCTGTGTCCATGGAGTGCTTGTGTCAGAGATTTTTGGTGGTAACTAGAGCAAGCCCAAATGGACCCCTTGGTTGTTAGGGAGAATGCTGCATCCTGCTGAGAGGGATTTGGGACAAAGGAGGGGGCTGCAGGACTGGAGGGTGCTGACTCTGGGTAACTGGGTACTCTGGGGGTGAAAGGCTAGGGGTCACGGGTGTATTTGGGACACTCTCTGAGTAAAAGGGCATGTTTGTGGCATGATATGGAGGTAACAGCATGATTTGGAGAAGGGAAATGATTGGCAAAGACTGGCGATTGGAGGAATCATTTGGCCAGATTGCGCTTCTAGGGGGTACTGGGAAGGAGAATGTGGTGCTGGTAAAAGAAGTCTTTAGTAGTGGAAAACATATATAGAATAGAATTTTTTATATATACTGTATATTGGGAAAATAGCATTTAGCGGATCCAGTCGCTTAAAGTGTTAACAATTTGACAACCAAGGACTTGACTTACCAACTATCTTGTAAAAGATAATTTGTGCTATCAATCATTTTGTTAATATAGATGGCACTTTTTTCAAATGGCGGATTGGAACTAAATGCTTCACACTGCTATTTTATTTAATATATTACTCGATTTTAGAATGATATTTTATATAGAATAAAAGCAGGACCAGTCAAACCTCTTAAAATAAATAGAATTCTTAACTGAGCACTCAAACGTCTCTGCAACAGAGAATGGGACTGAAGTCCTCCATATAAATAAAGCAGGGTATATGTAATTCCAGAGGCAGGGTCTTAAACATTACTCACACAGCATTCACTCAACGTTCTCACAGTTTTATTTCCCCCAACACTTCCTTATGATGAAACACTGTTAAAATTAACAGTATCTGCAAGTGAAAGTTCGCTGCCAATGCTAACGTGCACGCCTGCTGAGTGCGTGCATGTGTCATAGTGCAATCTAAAAAGTGTGTGTGTGTGTGTTGTGGAAGACTGGGGCATCTGCCACAGAGAAACTGGGGAAGGACTACATTCCCCGGCAGAGAGAGAGAGAGAGAGAGAGAGAGAGAGAGAGAGAGAGAGAGAGAGAGAGAGAGAGAGAGACCAACCAGTATGGGAGATGACATAATAAAGGGGAAGCTCATATTGCAGTGTGATTGAATTTACACCTTTGGCTGTTTACCATTACATATCAGTAGAGGTCTCAGGAGAGAGTGTTGCCCTGTTTCATTGTGCCTCCACTATAATGGAATCATTGCTACAGAAACCCATTTAATTCTTTCCATTTAAAAGTCTTATTCAGCTTTTCTGATTTAGTTTATGGGATTTCTACTTCATTAGATAGTTTACAATAAAAACAGACATGCAGGATACAGACGGTATGACTTACGGCATCAAAGTTCAAGAGTTGTAATTGCACCTACAGTATCGTTTCAGTACATGATATACGTTAGTAGTCCACCAGGGAACCTATTTTGGACCATGAAGGTTCATCAGTTTGAATTCTTGCCCTGGTTGGGACAATCTGGGCAGGGAAAGAGACCCCCCCCCCCCTCCCCCAAGCCCAGTGGATCTGCTCAATGGCAGGGGAAGACTGTGGTTGTACTAGGTGTCATGTATGAGAGTAATTCAGTGCTGAAAAAAAGGATGTGTACTCAGCAAACCTTACTTGGCTACATGACAGTTATTACAGCAACGCGTAGTAATCAACGACACAAAAATAGGCGTACCAGATTTGAATCGCTACCCTTTTTGAAATTAAGATATTGATAAAGACATCGTGGCGGGAATATATCGCCAATACCAAGCAGCCGGCGGCACGCCCTCGGCATCAGGCAACTGACCCGTCTCCGAGGAGGGGAATGCTCGCTCTTCCGAGTCTCTCGCAAATCAATTGGTTGATGGATAACATGTCTTTTGTGAAATGGTCTTATGAATCGCCCGCCTGTCTCACACTTGAAGAAATTGCTTTTGAATAGCAAAATGCCACCCTCTGTTTGAGCCGTCAACATGGATTCTCTAGGCTCTGTCATTTGTAATATTATGGTTCAGTTGAAGAGCACACTCTGCTCAATAAAGGGTTGACTCCTCAACACATCTCAAAATAACCAAACCCCCAATGGATTTTCAAAATGCAAGCCTTGATACAAGTGACGGCTTTGCCATAATCCACTGCTTTTTACGCTTACACATATTGTAGACACACACACACACATTCACACACACACACACACACACACACACACACACACACACACACACAATTCACACATAGTTGCTACAGCTGGCTGATGGGATAAGGGCAGACACAGGTAGGCCAGCCAGGCTCCGTGACATGGCTTCCAGCTCCGGGGCAGTAGTGTGTCTCACATGGGAGGACGGGGGGAGCAGACAGGACTGAGAGAGCCACAGCTACACTGTATCCCCAGGCTGCGCAGTGTGGCAATCACTGCCACAGCCCTGACATAAGCCCCGGCCAAGGATGATGGCTTGGTGCCTGCCCCGCTGCAGGCCTCTGCCTCAGCCATTCACTTCAGCACAGCACCTTCCAGAGCCCTGTACTCAACGCTAAACACTTAACTCTTATGCAGACCTATAGGCTTTACGGTCCCGGTGAATAAATGACACTTGATGCAACGTTACGCAGGTTTGAAGAAGTAATAAATAAGAAAATACCGCTGTGGATCCAGGTTTCATGCCTTGGGCTAGAAGTCTGCCACTGTCCTCCATAGCCTTCCTCTAAACATTTAGCGTTAATGCAAGCTTCAGGCAGTCTCTAGCTCCTGTGGTATGGGCCCTCTATATATGTCTGCCTGGAGCTGAACCCATAAACAGGCAATTTTTTTCCTACACCACAGATTCATGTCTGACAGTATGTGGGCAGATCGCTCTAACAATACACCCTTTAGACCATCTTTGCGTAACATGCACTTTCACAACCCACATATTGCACACAGATGCCGTCCTACAGTACATACTGCAGACATATTCAGAGTAATATGAGATATAAAACATTATTTCCCTCATTGCCAACATTGTATGGCACACATATCTTCTGTGGGCCAAACAAAAAAATCGAGCCTATGGCTGCTTTAAAACACAATTTGTCCAATTCTTTGAAAGTTGACCACCAGCGCAGACGAGCACAGGGCGACAGTAAACACAAACAACGTGCACAATAAATTGGTTTGGCTGGTGTTGCAGAGATTTGTATGTACAAGATATGCATTTAATTTCACTTCATTGGATTTAATGTAAAAAAAAAGACAGAGAACAGACAGTGTGGGACATAAAAAATACAATATAAAAAGTGCATTGAAATTGGAGAGAAGAAAGAAAAGAGAAGTCATATTTATATAAAGCTAGAAACAAAGAGACAGAGACAGATAAGGGGAGACATAGAGAAAAGGCAAGGAGTGAGGGGGGTAGATGAGAGAGAGAGAGAGAGAGAGAGAGAGAGAGAGAGAGAGAGAGTAAACGCAGGCTGATTGAGTGGAGGCTGAACTGGGAGGAACAGTGAGCTATGTGTGCTGGAGCACAGTTCTGCCACTGAGAGAAGAGGAGAGTCAGCCAGCGTCTACATCACACAGACACGCACACACACACACACACACACACACACACACACACACACACACACACACACACACAAACACATTGGATAGTGACCTCAGAGCCAGTGTTTCCTCCTTTCCTTTGGTGTCCTTGAACTGTCTGTATCCTGCCTTAGATTGAACCATGAGACGCTGGGGAGGGAGCAGTGCTTTACTTATTCCATGCAATACCAGCCACAGAACTGTGTGTGTGTGTGTGTGTGTGTGTGTGTGTGTGTGTGTGTGTTAGTAACTAGGTCAGACTGAGAGCTGTTGGAAAAGAAGTAGACCCAGCATGCTGCAGCTGATAATGTCCTCTGCATGGCCTGAAGAGAACACACTCAATCATCTCATCTCGCCACATTAACAACCTGTTTGTTTTCAATCTGACGGGAGAGGTCATACGTAATGTCTGATATTCCACAACTTGACAGTTCATATTCCACTTAAGGTATTCCAAAGCTAATGAGGCACTGCGGTTTTTTTTTGTTGTGCGTATCATGGCCTCGTATTGCTCACACAGATATACACAGGGCGTGAGGTAAAGTGCCTCAGGCAAGGTCCCTATTAGCAGATGCCTGGAGCAAAGAGAAGGGAGCCAAGTTTTGAAATGAACCCCAGAATGACAGGAGAGTCTCTAGTATCCGCTAAGAGGCTGCTTAGAATACAACATACAGCCCTGCTGTTGATCTAGCTGCTCGTCGAAGGCAATTAAATCGCTCTGCAATGTGTAGGAGGTAGATGGTCAGGCAAAATGACAAAATTGCTTGATTTTTCTCAGCAAGGTGCCAAGATATGAGGATACCCAGACCCCTAGACTTAGGCCTACTGCTGTCCGAGCTGGATAAAGTCAACCTTAAGACTTGTAAATGGCTACAGCTATTTCCTGACCATATACGTATACGTCTATGTTAGAGTTGACACTAGATGAAATTGAAATAAGTTCTGCATGACTATGGCTAAAATGATAATATGTTGCTAGATATTGTGAACATTATTATTAAATCATGATTATTAGTGTCAATAATTTGAAGAACAAAAATGATTGGATGTACTTTTGCATCTTATTTCAACACTTTGACTATTTCCAAAAGAAATGTTTAAAACTGACAGTACTAAAATCATGATATTGTGCATCCCTGATACCTTAACATAGGACCTCGTGGCTAACACTGTTTAGTTGCAAAACCTTTGTCTCGTTAAGATGGATATAAAAGAAAGTAGTCTTAAAACACAGCTGGTAGTAGTGGATATCCTAGCCTACTACCAGTGTTTATTGATCAGGACCAGCCTGCCTGGCTCATCAATAGGTAATTTCATTACATGACTAATAAAGATGAATCAATCAATTAGGGGCTCTAATCTGACAACCACTACCCTGAGGCCACCACAGTCCACTTAAATTAATCAACCACCACCCATTGATCAAGCCATATGGACAAAGCTGCATTTTGTGCACTTCAGCATACGCGCAAACACAGACACGTACACGTGTACAGACTCAGGCACATAATCACACGTCAGGTGAAAATGAATATCCCAGCTCTATTGGTTTATCAAGTCACATCAAATCATTTTTAGCATTACAGTAGTTTACTAAAAAAATGGAATCTGTCTCAAGTGGAAACAGGTAATATGTTTTTTTCTACAGTTCATGCAATCGTTTAGACTGTGAGGGGGGATGAATAAAATAAAGAAGGATGGTGGAAGAGGAAGGAAGCAACTAAATGCAGGGCCCACTGAAGTGGATGACCTGAAATTGCATAGATTTTAGTGGTGAAAATAATGTTTTCTTGGAAGCTTTTGTATAGGATAAAAAGAGGTAAAAACCTTTTTACTCTCACTCATCTTTTTATTTGTGACAACTGGGACATGCTGGTAAAGCCCAGGCAGCACTATTATTGTTCCCCCCAATCTCTACCTTTCCTCCCCAAGCATTATGGGCCATCTTCTGGACATTTTTACTGCCTGTGCCTAAGCACAGAAAATGCCTACATGGAATCTTATTGCAATCAAAGGAAAAATCCACCCTTCGATACTGTCTGATATCATCAATTTGTTATGTTCAATGCAAGAGTTTCATTTTGCGATGAATGTGATGTAATTTGCTTTTTTTGGTGTACCCACTTTCCCCTGAACCTGTTTTGTCTGCTTCTACTTCACTTAGTAGTTTAATGACTTGAAACCCCCCAGATCCCCCCTCAATCTCTGTGCTGTATAGATGTAGATGTAGAGAGCGCTAGCGCTAGCGTAATATGTTTTTCCAGTCTAGAAAAAGTGAGAGGGGAGAGAGAACAACCCTGTGATGTGCCGTTCCCAGTTGTTCAAATGACCAAAAATCATTGAAGAGGCGTTGTACTGCATGCTAGCAACGACAGATTGGCATTAGCTTATGGTGTATTCATTCTAGTGTTGGTGGAGACTCCACTAACAGGGCTGATGTTTACCATTGATGTCTTCAAAAAATCAAACTCCACTGTAGCTGGGCTAGTCTATGGACCTAGAAATACAAGGTAGCTCGCCAATAGCTGGTGAAGTATTTTAGGATGGATTTTTCCTTGACATCCTGATAATTTCTACTACTTTAAGTCTTCAATCATAAATTTGCTGTAGGGTGTGTGTGTGTGTGTGTGTGTGTGTGTGTGTGTGTGTGTGTGTGTCAAAGAGTGGTGAATGTGGTTCCATCACCCTGAACGAAAACAAATGCAGTCCCTGCACGCCTATCTCATCACTCCTTCACCTGTCCTGCCCTCTCTCATTTATTTACCCACTCCCCTAAAGCCCTTTTTAACCCCTCATCAACCTCCCGCATGCTGCAGCATCAGCTCCACTATCTGGGTGATCCCCCCCCTCCCCCTCCACCCCCCTCCCCTTTGCACCACCCACTGAAGCAGAGAGATGGAGAGACAAGATGTCACTCAACCCTGACCTCGCACCCTGGGGGGTGGGGTGGGGTGGCAGGCAGGCTCACATGTGTTGTCAGGGCAACGCTGCCACAGCGTGTCTTTCAGGTGTCACTGGCAATCATAAAGGTACCCCCCCCCCCACTGCGCCGTTGAATATGGATTGTTCCATGTGGTTACGCTCCCACTGCTCGTGGTGCCCTCCTTTCACCCATCATGCTCGAGTGACAGGAACAGGTAGCGGGGTCTCCGGTTCTGTTGGCGGGAGAGGTGATCGACAACTCCCGGTACCCCGGCAAAATATTAGCTTTTGTTCCAATAACTCTGATCGACTTCTTGAGGACAAGAGTGCAGAGAGACAAAGGCCGCCAAGTCGTCAGGCCCGAGGACATTTGCTAAAATGACAACTGTCCTGCTCGAGCCATTTCTCCGTCTCATATATCGGCAGCCATTATACTGTATATGTGAGCCAGCCTGCCTCTCAGTGAGCCAGCCAGCAAGACAGACAGCTTGGAGAATGAGGGCTGATAAATGCCCCATTAGACAGGTAATTGCCAGAGTATTCTTTAAATCTTAATTACACTGCAAGTCAACAGTGATGCCATCTTGTGATAAAGAGACAGATGTTCAGCAAATACCATTTTTCACCATTTTTGTTGGTGTTTCTGGAGGAATATACACAGTATTGAGTGAGAATACAAACAGGCACAATATCTACAACTATGTCCTTTTCCATTTACAGTAGACTGCCATAATATTGGCTAGAGTGCTAGTGAATAAACTCTTTGCTAAAACTGGTTCCTACTAATAACAATTGTTACAATGGCTGCTATAGCTGTTCTGGCAAAGGAACAAAGTACTACATAACAGTCAAATTCCATGGTAAAAATTCCAGGGTAAAAAGTTCACCGGGCTAATTTGACTGAACTCTATGGATGAAACCAAACTAATGACTGCCTGAGAGCCTTCCCTGGGGTCTTCAAGCACGCACACAGCGCAGTGCTGATGAGCAAAGATTAGATTAGGAGAATTAGTTCTAAAACAGGACCGAATGCAACAGGATACCCGTCTCTTGCCGTGCTCAGAGTTGAGTTTATTTAACAGAAGGCACTGCTTTTCAATTACTGCATTCAAAATCCAGTCATTTCCTGAAATTACTGAACTGAGTGCAATCCAATGGAAGCCACCGTGT
This sequence comes from Hoplostethus atlanticus, assembly GCA_034670405.1. Lineage (NCBI taxonomy): Eukaryota > Metazoa > Chordata > Actinopteri > Trachichthyiformes > Trachichthyidae > Hoplostethus > Hoplostethus atlanticus. The sequence continues at coordinate 1,354,646 of JAXDDX010000021.1, forward strand.
GAAAATGAAATGCTGTGAGGTGAATGTGTCGGAGAGTGGCTGCTTTGTTTTGGAGTGCATACCTCGCCCGTGTGTGAGTACCCTGAGCAGTCATGGTGTAATGTGGCGAAGCTCATCTCCATTTTGACAGCTTCCCCTCCGGTGGTAATGACATTAAGTGATGTGAGCCAATCTAGCATGTTTCTATTTCCTGGTCTCGACAGGAAGGAGCTTCCTGAACGGCCTCACGCCGTAACACAGAGCATCTAAGTTTGGTTTGCGCAATTGATGGCGCAGTTAATTGAAATTGATGGAATTAATGGAAAGGTTGAAGATTAAGGGAACCAGCCTGTGTTCATCTTTCCATCAGGAAACTAAAGAAAAAGTATTTTCTTTTCCAAAAGTCCACACGTCAGGCTAAAAAGAAAGACCCAAAGGACATTTGCCTAGTCAACACTGTGGATTCCTCTTGTCATTTACCTAATCCCGATGTTCACACTCCAATGGCGAGACTTGAAGGACAAGGAGATGGAGAGGATGATAGGAGGATGAGAGACAGCGAGAGACTGAGGTTGTGATGGCTGTCTGTGGTCGGTCCCAGGAGTGCGGGGAGGGTTGGGGCTGGCTGGACCGGGCCGGCCGGAAGCTTAGAGCATGCTTGACAAGCCGCGTCGGAGCCACTGACACACCACTGAGTCTGAGCACTGACTGAAGTGGACACTACAGGACGCAACACAGCTAGAATCTCAAATACAGTCACCCAGACAGGGCCATTTGAATTACACCGCTATGTATTCTTCAAAGTGTAATAATATAAATTTGCGAGTGCCTGTGGGATTTCAGAAAGCTAAATCTAAGACATTTCAAGACCTTATTAAACCTGGAATTGATTTTGAGACCAAAATAAATCAAAATAAAGACACAAAGCTGGGAAAAAAAACAGGCTATTTCTGACTGAACCCTGCTAATGAAAGTTCAATAAACAATAAATGGGCAGAGTAAGAAAAAGGACAACAGGAAATTAGTGGGATGTCCAACTGTGTCCAACTGTGTTAGTAAAGCAGATAGCAGATGCATGTACAAATGTACAAATAACCCTGGCCTGTATTAATCTGAAAGTGAGAAACATCTCATTATACTGTACACGATGTAACTATGTCATTTAGTCGTTGGCGGCCCCAAGTGGCAGCGAGTATTTTTTTTTTTGTATTTTTGAAGACTTCAATATCCAGTAATCGTATTGCTCTCATACTTTCCTCGGACCTAAACTTCTTCTTCTTCTTACTGTTTTTTTTTGGAGTGGAGGTGGTGAATAAAAACTTTCCGTAGTAGCTTCAGTCATCTTTGTTTGCTGTAAATCCAGCTTTCTGTAGCGATAGCCGAGGCGCTAGCTTGCTCGCTGCTGTTTCGGAGCTGTATGCATTCGTCTCGTAAGTTTCGATTCGTCGTCACTTCCTGTGCTCGGAGAAAACTGTCCTGCCAGTGTACCTACCCGACTACAAAACATCACTGGGGTGAAGTGAGTGAATCTACAGCGCTTGTATACTTACATAAAATGTTACAGAGTACAGGTTTAACACTTTTAAGACCAAAATTTTGACTTTTTTAGGACCCACAGACACCCTGCAGAAAATCAGAACCTCCAAAAATAGTAATAAATAAAATAACTATATATAAGTAATGAATGAATTGCTGTTATAGACAAAAATCAGTACCCTAGAAATCTGTTTAGAGCTACGAAGGTGTTGCTTCACTGTGACCCCTCCTGTCATGTTGGCATGAGAAATAAAAATCTTTGAGGTTTTATAGATTTAAAATGTAATTTTTATGTATTTTTTTCTGAAAAGAGAAGTAACTTCTGAGTAATTGAAAAAGTATAAGTCAGTATAATCAGTATAATTTTGCTGAAGAAAACCCCAAAACAAAAGCATATTGTTACAACATACAACATATGCTTTCAATATAATAAAACAAAGGATATTTTACTGGAAAAGATTCTGAGAATACTGAGTGGCAACGTGTAGGCCGATAAAAGAAATTGTATGCTTTTATATAAGGTTTTATTTATAGAATTCTTTTGAACTGAATTCCATGTGAGTACCTGAAAATCTTGTAAGTATGAGCGAGCCTGCTTCGGATCTGTAAAGAGCAGTGGTCCTGTTCATCAGTGAGTGGGTGTATTCTAGACAATATCCTTTTTGATCTGATGTGGTGAAGGAGAAAAAATAAAAATAAAAAAAAGCAAAACTCCCCAAACGCCGTTTGATGTGTTTGAGAAAATCACTTTTATCGTTCTTTCTCGCTGATCCAAGTTTCTTTTTTTTTATATCAGAGAAAGTTTGGTTTAAACCTTGCAGAGTGCAAATTGCTCTCACTCACTTTGCACCACCACTCTTCCACCGGGTATCCCTGTGCTTCAATCTCTGGAAACATCTTTCTGAGATGGGCTTGCACTGGGAGATTCATTTGGGCCTGGAATTGCACACATCACTGCAATATTGAATCTAACCAAGCCAGACTGCAGCAAAAGGACATTTGGACTGGGTGGAATTGGATATTCTAGTAGTTCAATAAGTTTGAGACCCAGACTGGATGGAGGCAAAGGCGATTATTCATGTTCAATGGTGAAGTTGGCCAAAGTCTGAGATGCTTTTAAACGAAACAATGCATTTAACTTGTATCATTACTCCTACGCCACTGTTTTCTCTACTGGGGGCCGGGCTTCATTTCCTCCCATGGGCGTGAGGATGAGATTTGGCAAGTAGCGCGGATAAATAGCGAAGTGGCTTGTTAGAAAAGGGTCAACATTGTTAATAACACACCTTTGCGAGGATGAATGTCCCTGTGAGATTTGGGGGGGCTTGCGTAACATAAAAAGGCCTCCTCACTGAATGGGCAGGTTTGGATCTTTAATGTGCCATTAGCGGTCTTTGAAGCCCCACTGTTTGAAACATAACATTCGGAGCAGGATCATTTCCAACTCAAGCGGGGAGCGGGAGAAATTTTAGGTCTATTAGCCGCAAAATCACAAGGCTCTTGGACAGTGGCGTTTTAAGAGAAACGAGAAGGCGCGACGTGTAATTTTCACCACATATCGTTTTTTTTTTGCCTTCGTTTAAATTGCATTTGCTCAATGGACTTGTGAATAATTCAAGCTTTGAAATCAGCTTCATATCTCCGACAGGCAGGCCCCATTATAATTAGAGGCTATATACTTTATTATGATTACAAATTCAAGCGAGAGAGAGAGAGAGAGAGAGAGAGAGAGAGAGAGAGAGAGAGAGAGAGAAATTAAAAAAAAAGAAAACTTTTTCCTACAAGTATCAGTGATGATTCTCAAGAGGGGTGAACTATTTAACTATCGCGGAAAAAGAAGATTCTCATTTACGGAGCAAGTCTTCTCGTCGCCAATCACTTCAGGCCCAGCGCGCGTTGAGCTGCTTACGAGCACACAAGAGAAAAACACCTATCACATTACTAACGAGAGCCCGGATCATTAGTGAAAAAGAGCAAAATCACTTCATTCACTTTGATGACATATTTAAGACGTCTTGATTGTGATCATTTTAAGAGAAGGTTTGATCTTTTTTATTTTTTTGCCAAATGCCACGTTTCATTACTGTCATCTCTGGTGTTTTTTCGACATCTCTGACTGGGTGGGTGATGCATTGGGATAACAGCTAGAAACATGGGTCGTTTTCTTTTCTACCCGTATCACACACATACGTAATGTAATCTCTATGAGTTTAATGGAAGACGTAGGAACGGTGCGATATCGAAAACACACACGTACTTAACGTTGAATCAAAATCATGTATGGCAATGCGCGCTAATGGAATACATAAGTGAATCCTGAAATGTGGAAGAGAGTGTCTTTAGTGCACTTACCAGGGGCTGAGTGTGCTAGCTGATAGTATTTGTTTTGCTCTCAGAGTGATCCGGGGGGGGCCGGGGGGTGTTGGGCTGCGGGGATGCGGCTTGATGGACATTGAGAGGTGCTTGGCTGTGGCCTACTGTAGTGGCTGATCTGTCTGGGATCAATAGTAGCTAATTACAGCCCGCATTGATCCAGAAGACTCAAGTAATTTAGAGCTGAGCCCAGGGCCCTCTCTCCGTGCAGAGCCGGGGGGGGGGGGGGGGGGGGGGGGAAGCAACTCCAATCCCAGCCCCATGGCCCTCCAAACATCTCACTCAGCACTTAGGAGCTCATTATCTCTGAAGAGCAACTGGTCGGCATCCGTCGGTCTCCTGGGATCCACTCCGATTGTGTTGGAAGAGGAGGTACGTATATGGGACATTCCAGGTTTCCAGTGTTGTAACTCCTCTGTGATACTTCTGACACTCAAGGAGCAAGGCAATGTGTGCATGTGCATGTGTGTGTGTGCAAACATGTGAGTTTGTTTGTGTGCCAACATCAAGGCTACAGACTTTTTCATCCCCAACCCTTCCGCTAGCTTTGATCTGACATTTGAATGTTGCACCTTCTGTTGTTCCAGTCCTTGTGTCCGCGCCCCCTAAAGCTGGCCTGCAATTTCCCCTGGACTGTTGGCTACGGGCCTATTGGGTCTAGATAGGTGACCAGAGTTCAATGACCCAACCCCCCCACACTCACCCCACCTAAAACATGCACCTACGAAGGAAAAAGTAGAAAAGAATAGAGCCGATAAACATCCTCAGAGCAGAAGTCTAACCAAGTTAGAGGTGTCTGCCCTCCTCGCTATGACCTCTCTGCTTTACCGCAGCATTCCAGCAGCATTCAAGCTGTTTCTACCATTCTGTTTTAGCACTTTCAACTCCACAAGATTGCCTCGCTCCCCAACGATTACAGCGCATCACCACTCTTCCAGATTGAGCGTTCTCGCTACCCTCTTTTTCATCCGTCTCACCCCATTTCTGCATTTCTGTTCTTGCTCCGATTGCTGTATCACCCCACCCCCCTCTCTAAAACCCCAGCCTCTGAATTGAATCGAGAGGGAGCTGCAGGTGTAAGTGCTTTTTGTAAATGCGGTGCGGTCATCTAATTGCGTGGATACACACATGCATGCACATGACATAGGGACACGGACCCACACAAATGCACAACCATTATAGAGAGAGGCTGGTCATTATTATGGTAAGGGCTTGAGTCGCTCTCTGTCACCCTGCTGTGTTTGACACCGGCAGAAATTGGATTCCACGGGACTGGCGTGTGATGAAGATAAGATGGAGAGTTTCGTTTCAGTTCTTGCGCATTCTTTTTTTTCAGCGCTACATGTATTTTTTACCTTAAATGAGCTTCAAAAAAGCGGGGTGGCAGTAGCCTACAGGTTAGAAAAGTAGACTTATGATCAGAAAATTGTCAGTTTGAACTGCTTGACTGCCAGGGAAAAAAGCTTCCTGAGTGTCAATTATAAACCAGGTACCCTTGAGCAGCGGCGAGACATACTTGTGCATACCAACTTGTACTTGTACTCAGTGAAGAATACTTCCATACTTTATAATCTACTTTGGTGTACTATACAAATACTAATTAGACAGTGAGATAATAAAAAGTTTGTTCCTTTTGTTTCCAAAAGTGACAGAAATTTGTCACGAGGATTGATGAACGATTGAAATGCATTGAGTCAGATAAGTCTGTCTGTCTGTCTGTCTGTCTGTCTATTTCACAGGTGGTAGACATCTTTCTACAGAGTTTACTTTGTGCAGGTCATTGCTTCGGTAAAGAAAGGGACAATTTTCCCAATATTTTTTGAACCCATATGCCGAAAAACACCTGTTCGTTTGCAACAGGCGAGTACAAATCGAAGCAACACTTGCACCTTTATAGCTATTCAGGATTGGATGATACACCATTTTCAAATAACCCTTGATGACATGACATGATAACTACTGATTGACAGGTGTTCAATATCTTCCTTTGTTAACAACTTTGTTAGCAACTTCATGATTGTTGTCATACATCAAACTACTTGAGAATTCTCAAAAGACTATAGCCTGTGTCTCATATTCTTAGTAGTCTTCCTCCGCAACCAATCTATTTTCATATACGGCAGGATGCTGAACCAATCATGCTAATGGATCCAACTCATTTAAGCATATGATGCTTATAATGCATCTCAGGATCATTACTTTCCTCTACTCCATAGACAAAGTATGTTTTACAACCTCTTGAAAGCATGTTAAATTAGCAAACAGGTAAACAAAGTCCTTGTCTCAGCCAATCTTGCCCATCATTTAATGGACCATTGTATTTGTGGTGTTCCTCAAATATCTTTTCCACTCAGGAGGAGGAGGAGAATGAGGAGGCGATTTCCCCCCCGGTACAAATGGCCCGCCAGGGAGCTATAGCCTCTCCTGTCTCTCCAGAACCAACGCAGGACAATGGAGCGCATTTCCACATGAAAAGATGGGGGATAGAGAAGGAGCCGGGGGAGGTACAGAGAGCCGTGCCCTTCCTCTTCGTTACCATGGGGATCAACTGTGCGCACGCTCCAGGACTCTAATTGGCTAAAGAGGGTTCCATTTGGCCTTTAAGAGTTCCACTCCTAGGTTGTGTCTGTCATATGTTCCATCTAACCACTTCACTGTGCTATTCACATGAAAAAAACAAGGATTTTAGATGCATTGATGCCAAGTCTTGAAGAGCACTCCACTGTCCATACACAAAATGGACTCAGTCTGGGGGGGGGGGGGGGGTTCTTCCTCCACGCAGGGCTTACATTCAAGCTTCCTTCTTGGTTGAAACCATCTCCAGTGAAGGTGATCAGGATCATACTTATCATACTCATCATAAATTTAGGTTCCTTAAAATGCCAACACAACACAAAGTTGTATCCCAAAAGTTCAATTATTCTCCACCTACTGCCATTGTGCAAGAACTTTCTTTGATACAACATCAAGGCATTTTGTGTGTGCCACGGGTCAACCCGTACAAAGGGCATAGAGATAAAGTGTTTGATGATACAATCACTTCTCCTTTTTATTTTTTGATTTACGCCAGCTCTATTCCCCGCCCCCCCACACCCCCCCACCGCCCCCACGTAGCTTCTTCTCAAAGTTGAAATTATATTCACAAAAGGTTATCTCTCCGAATCCGCTCACATAGCCCTTTCTCTTATCAAGATGAACTGCTGATGTGCCTCGGTGCAAAAAAACCCACAAATGTGCAAAGTCAGGCACCCACTCTTTCGCTTTCCCGTCTCGAAAAAAAAGAATGCCCTCAGTCAGACGAACGGGCTTATCTCTGATGAATTCCCGATGAGCGCCGCGCTGACAAGACATTGCAACTGAAGACCCTGGAGTTTTGCTAAAACAATACAAATGTTGCCAATACAGTTTTGTCTGTTATTTTAAGGCCTTTTATGGTATTTACATCAGACGAAAGGAAATCATTGTCTTTTATCTCTGTTTCTTCCTCGCTGCCCTTCAAGGTAATTATCTCCAACCTCCTCTATGCAATTAGACAGCAGCTGGTGTGTGTCCCTGCTCTCTGTATCATATCATGCTCTGTGGCGTACACACACACACAGCGTATCAAGTCTGCCCACATTAACTACAGTGTGGATGATTCATCAGCGGATCTCATCACCTCTTATATGCCGGGCCCCCCCCCCGCCTCTCTTTCTCCTCTCCCCTGTCTGTCCCCTTTTGTTTTAGTTTTATTCTCTCTCTTCGCTGACGTCGTCCAATCCCCTATCCCCTCGTCCTTCTCGGCCGCTTCATTTTTTTTTTGCCCTTTCTGTCTCAATGCATATCGTATCGGCCATCTGCGAAAGCGAGACACACTTCCTGGATTCGGAGAGTACTCTCCAATGTAACCGAATCAAATGACTCACTCTCATTTATTTCGCTGTCCGTATCGCTCTCTGGTGTTATCTCCTCCGTCATGCCGCATCTCTGTAACCCTGTTCTTTTCCGTCACCACCTCTGCTCTGTGCTTAGATAAAGACATATACCCATTAGTGCACTATACTCCTCACACTACTTCATCGGGGGAAGCAGGAATAAAGTCCATCTACCATAACCTAGCCTTCAATTCTTTAAATTCCAGAGTACACACAAGAGACGGGAAAGAACCTGATCTTCAATCAGCTCCAACAGCCTTTCTCCCTATTGGGGGTGGGGGTGTTAGTTTGCTCACTGAAATCCTTCAGACTGCCCCGGGCCATCATTAGCTGTGTTGCTCGGCCTAAAATGCAGGGAAGAAGCGCAGCATTTCATCTCGATCAATCAGGTCAAAACCTTACCAATTACCAATAGGACTGCAGTCTGTCCAGCTGATGTGTAAACATGCATTGGCTGCGGTTCCCGCCCGCCCGCCCGGCCAGTCTCTATTCTTGATGCTCTGAGCTCTACGTGAAGGCTAGGGCAAGGGTCTGCGTGTCTCGAGAACGCTTGAATAAGATATTTAACACAGCAATCAATGATGTCAGAAGGGCCCGACACGAGGGCCCCCTGCCCCGGAAGGCCTGTGTGGGTTCTGAGAGAATAATAAGAGAAAACAGTTCTGACTCGACAGTCGCAGCATGGGAGCTTCGCAAATACCAACACACACACCCACACCTTTGATTTCATACACACTTTATATTAAACCTGTTATATTTGTGCCGCAATATTGGACACGGAAACAAGTTTTCGTGGGGAATTATTTGCTTACATGAGAACAAAGCGGGCTTTCACTTCATCCCTCGCTTAAACTGCGAAATTCCATGTTTCACAACAATAACTACCTCACAGCTACAATCGCAATCGACATCTAAAAAGAAAAGCCAAAGAAAAAAAAAAAGCGTACAAGTTGTTCAAAGCATTCTCGTGAAAGCACCACAGCGAAATATCCCCCCCCACCAAAAATAACACCTCTCTCTCTCTCTCTCTCTCTCTCTCTCTCTCTCTCTCTCTCTCTCTCTCTCCCCTCTCCCTCTCCATGTAGTACAATCAAACCTTGCAGTGCAGTGGTGGGTACAGTAGATAGACAACCAAGGCAAATCCACACACATTATACCACAGACTAGTTTGACAAACTGATCACTCACATGCTAAAAGTGATGTTCCAGACAAGGAGTCTCCTCCGGCACTAGAACAGTCCCAGACACTGTGTGACCTTAATACCGCAACAAGGAAACTGTCAGCACTGTCTTCTTCTCTTCTGGGCTCGTTTGTGAGATGAACAGATGCACACGGGGAAGAAAAAAAAAACGACGAGATAACGTTGATTTGTTTTTATCGCTGTTAGTTTCTCTCTGTGATGGAAAGTTCTCTCACGGAGAATCGTCGCCGCCCCCCTCAATCAACATTTGGCACATGGCAAAAGAAAATGAGTGGTGAGTTTTATTGCATCATTAGATCTATTAATTAAGCATCAAATAGATTTGAGGATCTTTACTCTGCAAAAAAAGTTCGGATTATTCTTGTTATTCTTGAGTGTTGACGGATTGCTGCAACCGCAGTCCTTTTAGACCGCACAGCACTTAGAATAGAATAGAATAGAATAGAAGAGAGTCTTATTTTCTATTGACAAACCCTTTGGCCCGAGCAAACATCCTTACCTGTTTCAATGAAAGCGGTTTGTCTTCAGGTGTGAGTGGGACGCTTTGCATTATGTTATTCTCTCTGGCCTGGAAAACATAGGAGTGCACAAGGTCACATCTAATAGCTTTCATTCTTGAGGAGGAAAAAGTGAAAAATATTTAACGTGAAAAAAAACAAATGTCTGACACGGGGTTATTTCGCCTAGTTAGCCTCTGCAATCCTTTTCCCACTGCTTTTCTTCTGCTGAGCTTGAATACGAGGCATCTTCAAAGTGCATTTACAGTAATTTCTCATCATAAACCGAGCTCTGGCAATAATTCACATGAAGCCAATGGAGAAATGAAAGGTATTTTGCAAACAATTGGTCCCTTCCCACCTACCGTGCACTGAAGGGGAGGGGGGGGGGGTGGGGGGGGGGGGGGGCGCGGACTGAGTGAGCTGTGATATTGTGCTAGCATCAGCAGGCTGCGGTGGAACTGGGCTCCCTGGCAACACAGGAGTTAGCCAGGATTAATGAAGATGCCAGAGTCACTCCTCGGGGCTCCTGAGCTCTAATGGCACAACGCACAACGCAGAGCGCCCGTCGACACGCTGACGCCATATGGCATCGTTGCCGACCGACACACACCGGGAACGACTGAGGCTGACACTTTGGCACAGGAGAAAAGAAATGCATACATATATTTACACATTTACTTGCTCATACATGCACATTCACACACTCTCTCTCTCTCACACACACACACACACACACACACACACACACACACACGAGATTGTTAAAATCACATCGGAGTGCATCCCCAGCTAATTTAAAGCCAGCCTTTTAGCAAAAGTTTCCACGGTGCCTGAGCATGAGTGATATACAGATCTGCCCACAGAGGCCCCGGCTCTATCCATCTCCCGTGTCATTGGCATTCTAAAGCTCTCAGTCATGCCTGCATCCATAATGGCCCAATTACTGCCGATGGGGATCCCACTCCCTATCTGACAATTACATCTGTTAAGAGTTTGAGAGCGTTAATGCCTAAAAAATATCAATTAAGGTGATTGATCAGGATGTTAAGATCCTATTAAACAGCAGTCCGGGGCTGCAGAGCATCTCTGTTGATTGGGCTTGAATGAGAGAGACTCTCTGGGACTAAGCTACTGTAGATTAGCAGGCCACTTAGACTGCAGATATAGTGAATACGTAGCGGCGCGGAGTTGCATTTTATGGCTTGATAAACCTGGGCAGCAACATCTCTGGTTAATCGCTAATGTACGGCAGCGCAGGGAAAAGCGGAAATGACAACTTCCTAGATATTAGAGCCAGAAACAGACAAAATTCAAAAGGGACAGGGGACTTTAAACATTGTATGACACACTATATGTGCGATGTTTGTCAAAGGATACTTCACTGTGACTGACTTGAATCAACATTTATTTTTCATTAAATTCACTGGCAGTCATCGTGGAGGTACAGTACGGTGCGATGATTCTCATTTACAGATTGGCTGAGTAAACTCTGACAACGCCGCCGTCTTTTTTTTCCGGAGTGGAATTTGTTTCAACAACGTCTTATCTCAAGGTGATGGTATTTTCTTTTTTTCCTAGGCATTTGTCTTTTCTTTTTTTTTTTTTTTTTGTACAATATTTGAAGAGCTCTGCCAGCAAAAGTCTGACATTGAAGTTGCAAGCGGCCAGCCAAACAATAACGGATTTGAACTGGAATGTTTTTTTTGCCCTATTCAACATATGAAATGGATATCTGCGAATTCTCTCGGAGAAGATTGGACACATTTTCAGCGAGGGCTCCTTTCTGCTTGACTGATTGTTTGAAAACATAAAGAATCTCCCCCGTATGAATAGGGGGGCAATTAAATTCTAAAGTGTAATTTCATACATTTAGAGTGTGTCACGAAAATGTTTCCCCTTTCTAATGTCTTGTCAATGCTCCACCCTTTTCCCCTCCTCCCCTGCCTCCCGTTATTTGAAAGGCTTCTAGCGGTTCCCATTCTTCCCCTGGCACGGCATCACACACTCATTTCATTTCTCATTTACAGACTGATAATCAGAATGTCATTACAGTGTCCACACTGGGCCGCTGGAGGGGTAATTGAGCAGCATAAAAGGCATTTGAAAGAGGGATGAATAATAGAAGTGGAGAGGGGGTGGGTGAGTGGCGAGCTGGACCCGGGCCTGCTCTCTCTCAGGTGTCTGGCTGCTATCGGGTGGCATCCGCCTTGGCATTATGGTTAACCATGTCTACGTCAACCCTCATTTTTCACCTCCAGGCACGCATTAGGAGGCTGAACGGGGGGCCTCGACACTCATCTGGACGAAAAGAGAAGAAAAATCAATACGAGTGTTTTAGGAGGTCAAAGTCAAGCATCAACAATCACTTTACATGATGCAAGCCCTGTAGATTAAGACGCTAAAATGGGAGGATCATTTTGTCCTTGATGGAGTTGTTTTTCGTGTCTACGGGAGGGGCGAGTCCTCAAAAGTTCCGTCGGCACGCAGAGCACGTCCCCGCCCGAGTAGAGGTTAAGCCCATGTCTCATTGAGATGTGACATGTACTTTATTTCAGTCATGACTTGTCCTTCTGAGCCCAAACCGCAGATTGTTAGCCATCTCCCCCCTTTTTTTTGCACTTTGGCTGATCAATTAGTTACGGGCTTCCAAACACTTCCATACCGTGTTGAAATGAATGAAAATCAAAAGATGTTAAATAAAGAAAATGCCTCGCAGCCCTCAAATACCGGAGTTGAGCGTGACTGCTTTAGAAAACGATTCCATCTGTATCGCAATCCAATATTATTTGTATGGCCGCTTCACCCCGCCCTGCTCCCATCCACCCTTCCTATGGTGTGGCAGCTCGGCACAGCGCCAGCCCCCACCCCCCCGCCCCCCCCCCACCCTGTTTGGCCATGGCGGTACATTTCCATCTCATTCATCACGTAAAGACAGATAATCAGAAAGTCATTACAGTAGCTTGACACCAGTGCTTGCCCCAGGAAGACAGAGTAATTGAGCACCACAGAAGGGAAGAGAGCAGGCTGAGCCAAGGCCGCGCGGTAATGAATGTGAGATGTCGACAGAAGAGGAGGGGGGCGAAGAGGATCTAGATACAGAGAGGGACAAACGAATGGACAGACAGGAAGCCGGGGAACTGATATATGGGGGGGACGGACGTAGACAAAGAGATAGGAGAAAGACAGAGAGACAGGTAGACAGACAAGCAGACAGGCATGACGTTCAGGTAGTTGAATCAATACAGTCAGGAACAAAAAAGAAACATGCTGTCTGGTGAGGTCTAGTGTGTTGGTTAGAGAAGTATCTGATCCTGATAATGCTTCTCATTTTTGTGTGTGAATCAAAGTTTATTGAGTGTCAATCAGAGGATGAGGTCTGGAAAAACTTGCATGATCATTGTTGTGACAAAACTGTATCATATGTCGGGCTTGGACAGCTCAGTCGGTAGAGCATGAGACTCAATCTCAGGGTCGTGGGTTCAAACTCCACATAGTGTCAACTATCACCTTTGTAAGTCGCTGTGGAAGAATTTATTGTATCTTGTTATTCTCTTCTCTCTTGTATCCTGTGACTCTATGCCCCCCATAGTTCCTAGTTAGTGCTGCATAAAGAATTGTTTTAGATGCCTTGTGTAACTTAGACCATGTGTGATCATGTGTGTAGGTTGTATTGCTCCATGTATGTCCCTGTATGAATATGTGGATTGACCCGTCTCGTGTCCTTCTTTCTAGCTCCCTTTCACACAGAACTGACTGTTCAGACTAAACTATCAGCATGACCTTGCTGATGTTAGAAACGAGCCCCTTTGTTATTCCTTTCCTTATCTCTGCTCAGTCGCTTTGGATAAAAGCGTCTGCTAAATGACTGTAATGTAATATGTCAACAGGTGACACCATTATTTTAATATATTGCAGCCATGACCATAAAATACTTACACTTCGTTTTAAAAGCGCTGTAAAGTGCTAAAAAAAAGTAAGGAAGGAGAGTGAAGGTAGGTGAAATAGGATGTTTTTGTATCAAACAAGAACTGCAGAATAACCTAAGCTATTATTTGTAAATGAACTAGCTAAAAGGAGTTTTGTGAGAATTAGAGGCATATGGTCGTCTCTATCTTATCAAACAATTTAGAAACAAATACAGTTAGGTCCATATATATTTGGACACTGACACACTTTGTTATTTTAGCTGTTTACCAAAACATATTCAAGTTACAGTTATATAATACATATGGGCTTAAAGTGCAGACCCTCAGCTTTAATTTGAGGGTATTCACATCCAAATTGGAGGAAGGGTTTAGGAATTACATCTCTTTAATATGTAGCCCCCTCTTTTTCAAGGGAACAAAAGTAATTGGACAATTGACTCAAAAGCTGTTTCATGGACAGGTGTGGGCTATTCCTTCGTTATTTCTTGATCAATTAAGGTAAAAAGGTCTGGAGTTGATTCCATTGAAGCCATTCGCATTTGGAAGCTGTTGCTGTGAACCCACAACATGTGGTCAAATGAGCTCTCAATGCAAGTGAAACAGGCCATCCTTAGGCTACAAAAACAAAACAAATCCATCAGAGAGATAGTGGAAACATTAGGAGTGGCCAAATCAACAGTTTGGTACATTCTGAGAAAAAAAGAACGCACTGGTGAGCTCGGCAACACAAAAAGGCCTGGACGTCCACGGAAGACAACAGTGGTGGATGATTGCAGTATCCTTTCCATGGTAAAGAAAAACCCCTTCACAACATCCAGCCAAGTGAAGAACACTCTCCAGGAGGTAGGCATATCATCATCCAAGTCTACCATAAAAAGAAGACTTCACGAGAGCAAATACAGAGGGTTCACCACAAGGTGCAAACCATTCATAAGCCTCAAGAATAGAACGGCCAGATTAGACTTTGCCAAAAAACATCTAAAAAAAGCCAGTCCATTTTTGGAACAGCATTCTTTGGACAGATGAAACCAAGATCAACCTGTACCAGAATGATGGGAAGAAAAAAGTATGGAGGAGGCTTGGAACGGCTCATGATCCGAAGCATACCACATCATCTGTAAAACACGGTGGAGGCAGTGTGATGGCATGGGCATGCATGGCTTCCAATGGCACTGGGTCACTAGTGTTTATTGATGATGTGACAGAAGACAGAAGCAGCCGGATGAATTCTGAAGTGTATAGGGATATACTGTCTGCTCAGATTCAGCCAAATTCAGCAAGTTGATTGGACGGCGCTTCACAGTACAGATGGACAATGACCCAAAACATACTGCGAAAGCAACCCAGGAGTTTTTTAAGGCAAAGAAGTGGAATATTCTGCAATGGCCGAGTCAATCACCTGATCTCAACCCGATCGAGCATTTCACTTGCTGAAGACAAAACTAAGGCAGAAAGACCCACTAACAAACAACAACTGAAGACAGCTAACAGTAAAGGCCTGGCAAAACATCACAAAGGAGGAAACCCAGCATTTGGTGATGTCCATGGGTTCCAGACTTCAGGCAGTCATTGCCTGCAAAGGATTCTCGACAAAGTATTAAAAATGAACACTTTATTTATGATTATGTTAATTTGTCCAATTACATTTGAGCCCCTGAAAATGGGGGACTGTGTATAGAAATGCTTGCAATTCCTAAACGTTTCATACAATATTTTTGTTCAACCCCCTTGAATTAAAGCTGAAAGTCTGCACTTCAATTGCATCTCGATTGTTTCATTTCAAATCCATTGTGGTGGCATACAGAGACAAAAATATGAAAATTGTGTCACTGTCCAAATATTTCCGGACCTAACTATCATTTCCAGCCAAACTCATTTTGCAGCCAAGACCTTAATCTTTGTATTGTTTTTGAGATGCACTGCACCCTTGGTTGTAACAACAACAACCAAAAGTATTGACACTATACAGTGTCTAGACATTGAGACTGACTGAGCTGTGGAGTACATTTCTCCCTGCTTTACTTGTGCTGTGTCTGGAGCTGCTGCCCCGGTCTGGTCTGAGACGTGCCTGTCTCCTCTCCCTCTCTTGACAGGGATGTTCACACTGTATATGGGGTCCTCTCCACTATTAGTGCCCTCACATGATTCACATAAGGTTACAATGGTTAATATGGATATATGTGGATTCTCTATCAGACCAGGTTCCCCCAGCCAGCCAGAAGGTAGTCATGGTTGGTTTAATGCTGCCTTTAGTTGCCAAGACATCTCTTGCTGAGTTTGATCTCATTTTCTGGGTTGGTGAGTCTACAGGATATTTCAAAAGACTTGTTTTGATATAGTATACTGGCCACCTCCTGCAACAGGAGATGTACAGTATATGCTCTACTAGTCTCCCAAGTGTGTGTATACTGTGGGCAGAATACCTGTCAGGACCGTTGACAAGAGCTTGCTGTTTTTTCCCCCTCCTATGCTATAGAGGAAATCTTGATGGTTATAATGGAATAAAAGAAAGTTATGACCTTTTCTGGTGTTTTCCCATTCGGGCAACCTTGCTCTTGGAGGCCCCAATGGTCAAGCAGATCAAAATCCCCCAAAGCTGTTGTAGGGAAGTATTTCTAAAAGGGTATCCAGTCTTCAGCTCCTCATAACTACCAGCCACACATTTCCTCCAATCCACCCAAAGCCATGATGGAAAAATGAAGCCTGGTCACTCTGCAACCATAGTTTAGGACTTTTAGGCTATTCTGGACAGATGATTATTCTATAGATCGATGGGTGGTGAGAACAGTCTCAATCATACCAGATTTATCAACAATATTAGTATTATATTGCCATCATTGTTGACAGAGTAGTAAATACTATAATAACCAAATATAATTTAATACATTGTAATTGAAGTGTTTTTTACTCATTAACTAGACCTGGGACTCTCCTCTGGGTCATCAAGATCACAACACTCATGTGGAGGCAAGGTAATCAGTGTTATGCCCTTACATGGACACTTCAAACTGATCCTGCTGACTTAGCCGCCTGACATCCTTGAGGGATTTTCGCCCACTCTTCATAGAACTCAGCCACATTTGAGGGCATCTTGCATGAAAAGCCCGCTTCAGGTCCTGCCACAGCATCTCAATCAGATTTAGGTCATTTAAGGCCATCGACTTGGCCAATCCAAAACACTACATGTTCTGTTCATGATTTCTCAGAATTCACGGTTCCTTTAATGTCGAAGAAAAACAGCCCCAGACCAGACACTTGGCCACAGGGATAAGCTTATTTTGGGTTGTCACCAAAATGGCATTTTTGATTGCGACCAAACAATTTTGGACTCGTCCTATGGAGGTCTCCTTAGATTGTAGCCTAGTTTCACCTGCAGGGGTAACACCCAACTGACCGGGCTTTCTCATCTGTATTTATGGGAGTGAAACACAAACTCCTCCCTAGAGATCTGACCTTTGATTGGTTAACCCATACCCAATTATTTACTCACTTGATTCTACTTACCTACTTTATTCAACTGATGCAAGAGGAAGGTCACCAATTCCCTTCAAACTATTTTCATTTTACCACATGCACAATTTCCTATTTCCTATTCCTAACAAAACATGATATAGATCCTTTTACTTCAGTAAAAAAAGATTCCACGGTAAAAGCTAAAATTGCACAAGCGGTTCACAAACTTTCAAGCATGACTTTATTTGAATGCCCTCCACTAGTTCACTGCCAATAGAGGGGGAGAAGGCATGTTTCTGCCATCCTCATCTTCTCACTGGTCAGTAAGTCATGACAGCTGATTAGCAGGCTGACAGCTGATCTGGAACCAGCTGGGCTACCTTGGCAGCTACCAGGTGAACAATGTAGAAGTGTAGGATGTGTGAAGACACTGCCATGGCTCTGTCCAACACAGCCACCTGTGGAAGAGAGTTATTAACACTACGAGCTGGAGTAGTAGGTTGATGGATGACTGATTTTGTTATGTGGATGTAAATAATGGGGATTGTGGAAAAAAATAGAACCTCTGGGCTAGGTTTCCCATTTTAGAGCTGTTCCTTATGAGAAAACAGACATTTCTTAGAACAAATCAGGATTATTATGTTATGTTCTACTTGTCATTCACCTGGACCCAGGAGAGCACAGGTCCTCCAAAAGGCCTAATTCTAAATCACTGAATGGTTGAGCTGGAAAGGGCAAAAGAATGAGGGCTCATTGTGTTTCAAAAATTAAATGCAGACTGTTAGTAATATGTACACTGTAAGCAATTGCTGTAGTTTTTACAGTAAAACCACACAGTAATTTCCCGTTTTATCAGTTAACAATATAATATTGTAGACTGCAATGCATCTTGGGCCAACGAACGATTACAGTTCAAATATTGTGAATTTTACAGTAAATTTAAGCAAACAATATACAACATCACGATTTACAGCTAGTAACGGTCTACACCAGTGGATTATGGGAGTGCCCGGTCTTCAGGTGGATTCTTATACAAGCTGTGCACTGTGACTTAAGCGGCATCGGGTACATGGATTAAAATAATATTTTACATTTATCAGACATAAAATAAGAAGACGACTGTCTCCCGACCTAATTGTTTTTTTTTAAAGTTGGGCATCCCGCTCTGTACATGCCCTGGCCAGTCTCATCTAGGCTGCCATTCTCAGTCATTGCACATTTTTCTTTTACAATTTGAGAAGGAATTTTCCTGTGAATCCTGTGAAGTACCAACTAGGTAATATTTCTGTTTCATTCCATGTTATGTTTTTTAACGTGCCCTTCCCTTGCACTGAACGTTATTTTAATCTGTAAGGCCGTTGCGCGCGACAGTATCGGCGGCAGCGGCTCTCATTTGAATCACAATTGTTAGTTTGATAGGCTGAAAGCTCCTGTATAATACAAACCCGGGAGTTTCCTAACGTTACTAACGTTACTGCTCCCGGGTATGAGGGCTGTGTGTAAGCGTGTGTGTCCCTCTGTCACTCCGTCTCTCGTGGTTCTCATCATAGCCTATACTTAAAGGAGAATTCCGGTATTTTTAAACCTGGGCTCTATGTGTACAAATCCGTCATTTATACCGCAAAATAGGTACAAAAAGTTTTGGAATTGCTCCGGTAGATCGCCTCAGTCGGCAGTCGCGAACCCGGCTGCTATGGCTGCAATGTAATCTGTTGGGGCAAATGCGCCGATCAAAGTACGTCCACTAAAAGTACTTGTTTTTGCCACTGACAGGCTCAGATTGTTGTTGGTGTCTGACAACATTACGGAAAGGGTCCCTACAGAGATAGATCTTTTTTTTAACCAGAAACAGAAGTCTGGCTCAAGGAGAAGTCTCGCTCTGAAATCTGAAAGATGAGGTGAGTTGTTGCAGAGGTTAAACAAAGGTTTCTGGTTATCTCTGTAGCAATCCTTTCCGTAATGCGCGAATAACAATCTGAGCCTGTCAGTGGCAAAAACAAGCACTTTTAGTGGAGGAGCAATTCCAAAACTTTTTGTACCAATTTTGCGGTATAAATGACAAATTTGTGCACATAGACCCCAGGTTTAAAAATACCGGAATTCCCCCATTTTGGCAAGATTAGACCCTTGGAACAAAGTAAATTTTGTACAAAGTAGCCTATAAGTTTCACTGTGATGTCCTCCACAATTGGCAACACAAAGAAGCATCACTGTAGGTTCACTCTTCTCCAAAAGGTTATATCAATCTTGGAAAAGATGGATTCAGCGAAAAAGGGAAGATGATAATACAATACTTCCGCCAAAAACCAACAAACAAAGAGGTTTGGCACATCCTGTCAAGGTTTGAAGAGGGTGGAGCAACTGCTGTTGGCCCTTGTGTTATCCTCCTGTTGATGGTCCATTTCAAAGAGAGAACGGATGCACTCCTACAAGCCGATGTAAGTTTTAAATTCATCTACATCTTATGCATAAGATAATATTTTTATGATAATTTATAGGTGCCAAATGTTCAAAGTATGCGACCTGAAAGTGACATGACCTGAATGTGTTTTATATCTTTCAGGTATCAGCCACAGCCAGAGATGTGGAAGGATCAATTCTCCTGCCAGACTCACCAAGACTTGTTGTTCAAGGTAGTGTGCCCAATAAGACTCTTAAGATTATTGTAAGGACAGAGCCAGAATAACAGTGTCTAGGCATATATTATACATTAGTCTGGGTGGGAACTAGTCCATCAAAAAACTTGAAGGCAGGACCATTCAGAAATAGGCTGCGGATCTCATTCATCTATTGAACTGTCTGTATTTTTATTTTTTTACTTCAGCCATAATGTGGACACAGCTACTCCCTGAAATAAATTTGGTTGAATGCATTGTGACTGATTTCAGGCGACACAATGAATGCAGGCAAGTGGATGATAACAATTGAGAAGGAGGTGGTGATGTCGGTCAACTCCAACTTCGAGGCAGCGCTGGCAGCTTTGTTTGCCTCATTCTACACCTTCAAACTGCACTACCAAGAGGAGGCTTCATGTACCCTGGAATTCATACAGAGGTAAACAAAAAGATGCTGTTTTCATGCTGAGTTCCATTTGGGGGGTGGGGCTTTAGCAGGTTAAGTGACTCAAGATATGTTGATAGGTTTGTCCAGCTCCTTTGTCAGAGAATAAACCCATAATACGAAGCCATTATTTGAACTGAGGTAGGCACACCTGTGAGGACACTTCAGACAACAAACACTATTTAAAAACTAAAAATACATCTGTTATTCTTTCTATATACTCAAGAAATATGTAAATTTGATCAAAAGATTGATATGGGACAGGATTACTGAAGGTCAGCTTTTATATCTGGTATTTACATTTATAATTACATCACATTTTTTAATCAGTCCCACAATTTTGGATTATTTTTGTTCAGAAACACACGGCTAATGTTAGATTCAGAAACATTTTAAAAATGTATCATTAAAATATCAGGGGACCATTATGTTTAATCATGTTTCTAAAACTTTGTCTGGATGTGCTCTTTGTTTCTACATATGTTTTGTTGGAATCAATCCACCCACTGGCTCCAAGACTGCCACAGCAGAGGTCATCAGCAAGAAGAGTGGAAAGGTAGTGCAGAAGAAGAGAAATACAATGAATGCACATGTATGTACTATCTAGTGTCTAGTTCCTCTTAGGCGTACATTTGTTTTCTTTTTATTTTAGTTAATTCTGACCTGCTCAAGTAAATTAAGTTTGTTACTGGGGTTGACCCTTTTTGTGTTTTACAACATAGGGGTTTAGAAATTACTGAATGTGCACTGAAATTGTATCATTATTGAGGAAGTAATGCTTTATGGATGTTTGAAATGTATCTAAAACTTTATTATTAACGGTATTGAGGTCAAAACATGCCAATGCCATTTTTGGGTTATATGTGCCAAGGAAAGGTGGCTAAGATACATTTACCAGTGCTAAGTAAGTATTCTGTCCTGTTTTATGGTGGGATTGTTTATTTTTAAATTGTAACTATTGAAGGTGTAGGTGCTAGGGGAAGGGTAGATATGTACCCAGTAAGTGGTTTGTGATGGAGTCATAATCTTGACACTAGTGGCATTATTCCCCCGAAACAATGGTGAATTTGTAGTATGGAAGCTTATTGAATGGGCTGTGCAGATGTGGATGGTTTTGTTACTGTTACTGCTGTACAGGGTTTTTATTAAACCATGTTTAAGAACATAATCTTTGTTGTGTTTTACTTGTTTTGGTAATGCAAATGTTTTAGGAACACAACCCGCAAAGTGCTGTTTAGGTTATGGGTTATAGAAAGATTACTTTAAAAAATACAGTACTTTATTGTTGTAAATTGTAGCTGTAAAATCGAATGTCATAGGTTACTGTAAAAACACCTGCAACAGATCACTGTAATTTTTACAGTACAAAGACTATAAAAACAATTACAGTACTTTACCGGCAATTCAAGTTGCCAAGTAAATCCTGTAAATGTATGTACTGGTGATTACTGTAAAATAGAATTACAATAATATATTGTAATTAGATAATTGTACAACTACTGTAAAAATCCAACTAATTGCTGTTATTTTTTTACAGCAAATTATTGGAGTACATGTACAGTAAAAGGTTGTAGTTCTAATTTACAGTAAACCAAAGTTATTTTACAGTTGCCGGTAATTTACTGTAAATTCTACAATAAATCTTTTACAGTGTAGAGATGTTTAAGTATACCTGTGACTAAAATGTCTAAGCATGGTACATAAGAGTCAAAGTTAAGCCAAACAGATTCTTAATAATCTACCTGGTCACTCAGTTGAGGTCTGCCAGGGTTAAACCCTGGTCTGGGCCTCAGCTGTGTACTAACCCAACTAACACTCTGGCTGGGTGTGGAGTCCGAGGTTTAGCCAAGGGCACCTGGATTCCACAAGAAGTCCATAATCGTGAGGGCAAAGTACAAGGCTGGATTTATAACGCCTGCTCAAATCTGTTCTTTTTACATCTACAGTACAAGACACAGATTGGTTTGATCTTTTCACTGCAGAGACGACCCTAATCTTTTTCTTTGGTATTAAGACTCTTGAATTTTATGAGGATTTACAAATGTAGAACTAATAAGATTCTAAGAAGATATCAAACCTTTGCACGATCTTTTATACTTTTAGTGAAATAAATGAATTATGTCAATGTGCGTTTAAAGCAAGAGCAAATCATGTAATGAAAGCAGTAAAAATGGAATGTGCTTGCAGGAGTGGATCCATGTAAATGTACGAGCCAGCATAGGCGCCGATTTTGCCAGTGGGTGCTCAAATTAAGTGAATACCACTAAGGTGATGATTGCGCTTGCTTTAATAATTATCGTGGTGTAGGCTACTGTCATCTGTCGGACCCGTAGATACACACCAAAACGAAATGCGACACTGCTCTGCTACAAATTATAACAGCCGCTACACCATACCAGCAAACAGTAGGGGGCAGTATTTACATACACATTGGCCACAACATAACACTACGTCGCTCGCGTGTATAATAGTACAACAGATAGCAATACCTAAGCAAAAAATACCTACAGATATGAATACCATACCTTGGTGTTCAGTTACGCAAATAATTTAACTATGAATACATTACTTAGGATACTTACATCCATTCTCAACGCATTTTGACACATGACATGCCTAGCCTGCACAGTAGCCTACTGTAAAAGAAAGAAAGAAAAATAATTGGCTCACAGCCACTCACCATATAGCCAAATAGCTACAGGCTATTTCCGAAGAAGGAACGTGTTTTTCCTCACAGCAGTGCGCCTGATGAACTCATCGGCTATGGCATCCAGGTTTCTGCTCCTTGCAATGTTTTTGTGACAGTTCAATGCGGCAAGGTGATTAAGTCTTCCTTGTCCCATGGTGGAGCGTAAATACGTTTTTAGACGCCGCAGGCCTGAGAAAGACCTTTCTGATGTGCAAGAGGTCACAGGAACAGTGAGTCCAAGTCTAAATAGTTTGGAGAGTTCTGGCAGCAGGGTCCTCAGCGGCTCTCCCTGTTGTCCCTTCAGGAAATCCACAGCATCTCGAAAAGTTGTTAGGCAAACACCCTTTTGTTTAGCTATGTCAATAAACATATCACGATGAAGTGTCAGCCTGCCTTTATCCAGATCATCTCCATGGAACGCCGCGATGCTCTCACAGTCGCCCTTTCCCGTCACAAAATCCTTGATATTGCACATGTGCTTGAATGCAGACTGACTGAACCTGCAATCCAAAGATGTTGTTGCAGTGTCCATTACCTGGTAAAATTGCTGTCTGTACATTGCCTCTGGTGACTGGAAACTGTGTGATGGTGCACCTCCATCCTCCAGTCTATGTGGGGTTTTTCTTGGCCTTGGCAGAGCTGGGCTCTCCACGTTGAGGGCATTAGCAGCTGCATTTGTGTTTTTCCAAAAATCTTCAAATCCATTTTCACGAAGATGCTTGATGTCCTTGCGAAGCATTTCAATGAGCTGGAAAGCTTTCTGTGAATGGAGTTGGCTGTTTTGCAGTGCAGCATTGGTCGTTTCCGCACGCAGAAAAAATGTCAGCTTCAATGAGAAAAATGTACTGAACCTCTGCAGGTGGTGAAGTAAACCAGTTGCTTTGCCGCCTGTGTCACCTTTATCTTCTGAAGATAGGTCCTCAAGAAACTCTATTAGCGCACTGTAATTTGAAGCAATTGACTGTAGCGAATCAGCTTTCACCGTCCAGTGCGTTGGGCACAGAGGTCGTAAAGACGGTGCGTCTTCGCTTTGGAACTCCTGAAACCAAGCGAGTCGTTTTGGTGAATTTCGTATCAGTGTTATCAGGTCACGAATGAGAGACATGAAGTTCCGACACTCACGAATGTTAAGGGCGACATCCTGCATGACCACGTTCATCACATGTGCCATACAATGGACATACAGAGCTCGAGGCTCCTGTTCTTGTACGCGTGCCTGTAAACCCATTCGAATACCGGACATATTCGATGCGCCATCATAACACTGACCTCTACAATTTCGGATAGGCAGGGAAAGTCTCAGCAGTACATCCTTAAAGAGCTCAAAAAGTGCGTCCCCGGTTGTGCTAGCGGTCTGGTAAAATCCAAGATAAAGTTCCTCTATTTCCAGATATTCAGTAACGACACGGAAGCATACAGACACCTGTTCCTTGACGGTGATGTCAGCAGTCTCGTCCATAATTATGGAGAAAAACTCAGCACGCTTTATTTCGTCTATTAGCGTTCGCAGAACATCATGGGCAAACAGTTCAGTAATTTCATTGAGAATGTCATGAGAAAGCCTCTTGGACTCCTTGCGAGCGAGCCATGACTGTAGTTCTGGAACGTCTTGTGCACGTAAATTCAGCAACTGGCTCAAGTTTGACTCCGTGTCTACATGACCTCGAACTGCTAGTCCTTGACATGCTAGATATTGTACAGACAAGACAAAATACTCATCAACGCAGTTCTCGCATCAGCCATTTGCTTTTGCTTGCCCACGGAGAGAGCAGTTGCTACATTAACTCCAGCATTAGCAGTGCTTACGATGCTGACAGCAGCTCGATGAACGTTTGACTTCTCATGGCATTGAAACCTTTCCATTGCTTTACCCCAACTGCAAAAGCCATCTTTTACAAAAGCCTTGTACGAATCGATGTCACGTGCTGTAGACGGTAGTGGGGCACGCATACTGTCCGCGGCCGAACATATTTCACAAAGCACTTTGTTTCTTGCTGCATCATAAGCAATCCACGGGAATTGTGTTTCGTAGTTAAAACGTTCACCGACAATAGTAATAATATAATACATATATGCAGTTTTTTTTTAAAGATTCTGTTTTTTTAATTATTAATTAATTATTATTAATTAATTAATGTATTTTTTGATCAGCCTCCCACGTGATCGGCGCATATGCGCAAACAGGTATGGCTTTAAAGTAACGGGAATCGGAGGCTGATGTAGTTTCACAATAGCAAGACAAAGTTTTAATTGTAATAAAACATTAGAAGGTTAATACCAGGAGGGGAGGAAAAGAAACAAAAAGGCATAAAACACAGAGTTACTAGGGGCCTAATATGTGGGATGCAACCCAATAAAACACAAACAAATCAAAAAAAAGAATGAACATAAAGTCACACCAAATTGTACACACAAACAAGGGCCCAATGCCAGCACTGAGACACTAGAAGCAGTGCAAAGTTTAAAATGTTTACTATGACCTACCACAAGGTGAGTGAACACCTGCTCAGGTTTCACAGTTCGGCTTAGTTTAAAGAGGAAGGCCTCAAGTACGGAAGCCGAGAACGGCCATGCTTGCACTTTTTTTTTTAATGGCGTTATATCGAGATCACAAGTTAATTATGCCGTGATCTCGAGATAACAAAGCCCGTTTTCTCGTGATAACGGGTTAATTTATCTCGTTATCTCGAGAAAACAAAAAGCCGTTTTCTCGAGATAACGAGATGCTTGACCCTCTACCTGCTAAACTGCTTAAAGAAGTATTCCCTATCCTAGGACCCTCCATTCTCTATATGATCAATCAGTCGCTCTCCACTGGCACGGTGCCCTCCGCCTTTAAAACGGCCGTGATCAAGCCACTACTGAAAAAACCGAACCTTGACCCCGAAGTACTTCAGAACTATAGACCAATCTCAAATCTGCCGTTCCTCTCCAAATTACTTGAACGAACAGTAACCAGTCAATTTACAGATTTTTTGACAAAAAATAACCTGCTTGATCCCTTTCAATCTGGCTTTAGATCCCTTCACTCGACCGAAACTGCACTTACGAGAGTGGTAAATGATCTTTTGTTAGCTATTGACTCCAATTCAACCTCAGCACTATTGCTACTTGACCTGAGTGCAGCCTTCGACACAATTGATCATGCGATACTCTTGAACCGTCTTGAACATTATATTGGTATCCGGGGATCAGCCCTTTCTTGGTTTAGGTCTTACCTACTTGATAGATCACACCACGTCTTTTACAACAACATGACCTCAGAGTGTTGCAATATGGACTTTGGTGTCCCACAAGGCTCTGTCCTAGGACCACTGCTATTCTCTATCTATATGCTACCACTTGGTGGCATCATTCGCAAATTTGGCATTAACTTCCATTGCTACGCCGATGACACCCAAATTTACATACCAGTCAAACCAACCGATGACACCCAATTCCAAAAACTAGAGGCCTGCCTATCAGAGGTCAAATATTGGATGTCCCTAAACTTCCTACTCCTTAATGGCAGCAAAACTGAGATGCTGATTGTGGGACCGGCTAGACATAGACACTTATTTGAGAATAGTACTCTTAACTTTGATAGTTGTGTAATCTCCCAGAGCCCATACGTTAAAAACCTTGGGGTAAAATTCGACCCTACCCTCTCATTCGAGTTGCACATTAAGGAGATCACTAAATCAGCGTTTTATCATCTTCGCAATATTGCTAAAATTCGACCTATGCTAACAGAGGCAGACGCAGAAATTTTAGTACATGCCTTTGTATCATCCAGAATCGATTATTGCAATGTCCTTTTCTCGGGCTTACCTACTGGGCGCACTAAAAAACTACAACTGGTCCAGAATGCTGCTGCCAGAATCCTGACCAAAACTAGGAAATTCGACCATATAACTCCCATCCTGTCCTCATTACACTGGCTACCAATTCAGGCCAGGTGTGACTTTAAGGTGCTTTTACTTACATATAAATCATTACATGGGATGGCACCGTCCTATTTATCCGATTTGATTAAACCTTATAAACCGCCACGCGCCCTCAGATCTCAGGACGCTGGCTACCTGTCTATCCCAGCAGTCAAAAAGAAAACTGCAGGTAACAGAGCCTTCTCTTACCGGGCTCCCTATCTATGGAACAGTCTGCCTGCCTCAATCAGAGAGGCAGGCTCTATCGAAGTCTTTAAGTCAAGGCTAAAAACCCATTTATTCTCTCTGTCATTTGACCAGCCTTGAGGGAGTGGCTCAGTCTCTTCTCAGAGTAAGGCTAGACCAGTTAGCTCATCCTAGATCAGGGTCCTGCCGATGGATACTAGCATCCTGCCTACATGTCCTATTCTCCTGGTCTACCTGCTCCTGTCCACTGACGCTGGTCATGTTTGTCTGTGTGAGTGAGAGTGTGTGTATGGGTGTGTGTGGGTGAGTCTCCTATCTGTTCCAGGCCGCAGCCCGGCAGAGTTGGCGTCTGGTTGGTCCCGCCTCCTAGGACGATGCTGACTGAGCGGACGTTGCGTTCTCCTATCTGGGCAGAGTTGGCGTCTGGTTGGTCCCGCCTCCTAGCACGATGCTGACTGAGCGGACGTTGCGTTCTCCTATGTGGGCAGTGTTGGCGCCTGCATGGTCCCCTAGTCCTATGATGACGCTGACTGAGTTGCCGTTGCTGTGATGCCGCCCCATCAGATCTGGATGTCCCACCAAAATAAACTTTCATATATTGTGTATACGCTGCTTGCCCAAACTCGGCATCTATTGCACGCCCAACCGTCCTGGTAGGGGGATCCCTCTCTGAGTAGCCCCTCCCAAGGTTTCTCCCAATTTTCCCAGTGAGGGTTTGTGGGAGTTTTTCCTTGTCCTCTCTGAGGGTCTAAGGCTGGGGGATGTCGTGTACTAACCATTTATTATTTTCACATGTTGGGCACTGTGAAGCCCTTAGAGACTGTAACGGTGATTAAGGGCTATACAAATAAATGTGATTTGATTTGATTTGATTTGATCAACCCGTTATCACGAGAAAACAAAAGGTCGGACTCGTTTCCTCTGATTACTTATATTGTTTATCAGAGATCAGGAGTGTCATGCCAGCATGCATAGATGGCGTCTTGACAAATGTAGCAACTGATTTAAGCTGAAAATGTCAGATCAAGGAGTACCCGTTATCGCATCACTCCCATTGATCAACTCCCAAACCCACCCCACAGAGCAGTGTGTGTATGTCATGGTCCACTCTTGCGAATTTAAACAGAATGGTGGCGTCCAAACTTATACTCATATGTATGAATTACACTGTGTGGAAAACACGTTAGCAAACTAATGTCAGTTGCTGTCAGTCAGTCAATTCGACTCATGTTTGCCTGTTAGACTACATATTAATCTACTCTTCCGCAGCTCGCGTACAGTAGGCTACGTGTACAGGCCCGTGTTGTAATGGAAATCGGCCTTTTGTTATCTCGAGATAACGAGATAAATTAGCCCGTTATCACGAGAAAACAAGCTTTGTTATCTCGAGATAACGAGATAAATTAGCCCGTTATCATGAGAAAACGGGCTTTGTTATCTCGAGATCACGGCATAATTAACTTGTGATCTCGATATAACGGCATTAAAAAAAATGTGCAAGCATGGCTGTTCTCGGCTTCCGTACTCAAGCTCCAATCCCCCTTTTTTTATTTCCTCCCTTCCTCCCCCAGGTCCTAGTGCCGACCTGGTACTGCATAACCCTCTCAAACAAACTCACCAGGGCTCCAGAGGCGTAGCTGCCACATGAAAATAGTGTCATTCTGTTTGTCAGAGCATTTTGATTAACACATTCCACAAATTCACAGTATTTGTTTGTTTATTTGCTCAGTCAGCAGCAGCTTTTCCAGGGAGCATAAATGAAAAACATGCAATACAAAAAAACTGAAAATTCACCTTTTTTTTTGTTTAGTTTCAGCCAAAGCGATAGTATTTTAATAATGCAATAATAATTTGTATTTCAATTATATTTTAGTTTTCATCACACCCACTTTAGCTATATTTTTCTCCTTTTCTCAGTTCATTAACACTGGTCTAAGTGTGAGTATAGTATGTGTGACTATGTGTGCTGCAGTGTGAGTCATTTTGTAAGGTGTGGTGGAAGGTCTGGCGGGGACTTGATTAAAACACAAAAGAAAAGAGATTATTATAGAAAAGAGAAGTGGGCAGTGCTATCTTATGAAAATAGTTTTTCTCCCTAAATTGCTCACATATTTCTCCAAACAGAAAAAAAACCCAGTCAAGTTTAATTTGTTCTCCTGCATCTCCCCCTTAGCCAGCGGTCCACACTACATTTTGCTTGGCTGTGGCATTTTGTCGATTTGTTGGTGAAGCCCATCTCCCCTTTGTCCTGTTGTTTCATCAGCCAACTTCTCATCTGTCCATCTCACCTCAAGATTTAAACACTGAATGGACACACACACACATAAATGTACACAAGACACAATACGCTTGCACACACACACATGCACACACACACATAAAACACCGCTGAATTAAATTCAGAGCTTTCTTCAAGTGGATTTTTTTCTTTTCATTTGCCACCAGGGACGGCAGTTCAGCCGACTCACACACAATGACATTTTCCATGGGATTTTGAAAAAGTTCTTTTGTGTGTGTGTGTTTGTGAAAAAGAAAAGAAAAATCTAAAGAGAAAAGAGAGGCAGAGTCAGGGCAGGCATAGACAAATAGGCTGGCCATAGGGACATCGTTGCTGCAGCTCATGTAATATTAAAGTCTGTGCTCGACTCTCCTACAGAGTCCTCTCATCAACACACAGGCCCTGACTTCCTCATTGGCATGCACTGCTCAGCCATGGGATTATCACTCCCCCTCCATGTTGGATAAGGCTGCACCATCAAAACAGCACCATACCCTGAGCATCCTCCTATCGCTTTCAACTTGAAAATATATGCAATTTTTCTGAGTGTTTTGAAAAAGGTATGAAGGAAAACATATTGCGTGTGTGTGTGCGTGTGAGTGTGTTACAGAGAAAGTGTGTGCAAGTGCACATCCATGCATGTATGCTTATAACAATGTTTGAAGTGGACCGTTCCAAAGGGAGGCTTCACAGCCGCGTGTTTGAAAAGTTAAAATGGTGCCATTTTCTCCAAATGGCTCCCGATGACTGCATGGAGAAGGTGCAACATTTTAAAACAGATGCCCTCCTACTTCAGACACAGCCCACTCCATCCCCGCCCCCCCACCCCCCCCCCCACCCCACTCCACGCACTCTTATCTAGCATTCCCAGGGAAATCACAGGACGACGCAGACAGCTGCCTGACTCTCATTCATCTGTGTGAGTATTTTTTTGCGTGCTTCTGTATGTGTATGAATGACAAATGTGTATAGTTTGTGGCAATGTCTGATGCTTTTTCTCGCTCTGTGTGTGTGTGTGGAACAAACAAAGCTCTGTGAAACTCAGCTCAACAAAGACCCTCTCTACAAAACAGTTCGGCGCCACTGTGAAGGTCTACCTGTCGCTTTGCTGCACTTCTGGAGGAAGAAAAAGTCAATTGCCAAAAGTATCAAGTAGGGAAGCGATGGCTTTGTGAGATGAGGTGTCCATATGGTTAGGTCTGGGACAATATCAACTGTCAACCCTGTCTTAGCCAAATCGGGGGCTATAGCTAGCTATGCACACCTGCAATAATACATTGTAATAACCATGTAATTAGCAGTGCTACCAGAAGGCTATTTGTCTAGATGATAACAAAACACAAGGAGTTACCATGGCTACTGCAGGTGAGGTCATGAGTGAGAAAAAAATAATGCCAAAGGTGTGTGCTGTCTTGCCTTTGACTACTGTTACACACCTGCAGCAGCATCCACATACACAGACACGCATGCCCTAGAATGGACCGAGGCTGCATTGGCTCACATCGACAGGAACACATGCATTCCTACATTGCATTCTACTTTCAATGTCTCTAATTACTGAGATGGTCATATACCCCTCCCAGCAAAAAAAGTAGTTCCAATCCTTCATCAAAATCGTCAGTTTGCAATCAAAATGGACGGTCCTCCACCCCGGACCCTTGACTGCCCAAACCGATCATCAAGAAAGATGGTTAGTGAAACGTGAGCGGTAGAGAGAATCAGAGTCAAAGAGGAAGCAGGATCACGCTGATGAATTTCTATTGACTTTCACTCAGCACCAGACCTTGAGCCAGTGTCGCCACTTTCTCTCTTCCTCTTTCTTTTTCCCTCTGCCCTCTCTATCTCTCCTGTCTCTCCGGGCGATAATCCAGCCGGTTTCCAGCTGGGTGCCCATAGCGAGCCCGCTCAGCCGCTGTGCCTGTGCCACAGGACAGATTAGAATCTTCCTCGATGCATCGATACGTCCTCCTCCTCCACAGCCCACCACCCAGCGCATCCCTGTTAGCAGACTTTTAAATCGTTATTTGACAATGGTTTATTGGTTTCAATTCTGCATTATTAATATAGACGCAGTGTACATCAACATCAAAACACAACGTACAACGACGCGTAACTGCAATTCTAGTGTTTTTTTTTGCTTAAAATGATGCCGCGTGATTACACTTTGATTGAGTTTCATAATCCGTGGGTCCTTAAAACCTATTAAAAACCCATTGCAATGATTTCGGTGTGGCTCAGTGGTAGAGCAGGTTGTCCACTGATCACAAGGTTGGTGGTTAGATCCCCGGCTCCTCCTGTCCACATGTCCAAGTGTCCTTGGGCAAGACACTGAACCCCAAATTGCTCCCGATGGTCAGGCCAGCACCCTGCTTGGTAGCTCACTGCCATCGGTGTGTGAGTGTGTGTGTGAATGGGTGAATGAGAGGCATACATTGTAAAGCGCTTTGGATAAAAGCGTTATATAAATACATTTCTATCATGACAACATAGGCATGTGTTTTCTTTTTAAAACAGCACAGTTCCTGTCTCACTTTTTGTCCGGGCTTGAAATACTTTTTTAACCAGTGGACGCTTTGATTCCCAATAAGTTCACTTCAGTGATGAAGAGGAGATGTGGATAAAGGGGAAGAAACCTGGATTCACCCGATCAGTCCACTTAAGAGTAAGTTCCTAATATGTATATATAGTACAGCCGAAATAGCTTAGCCATTACATTGTAATTGTTCCACTGGTCAGCTCCTTCTTTATTGTTTACGTCTACATTATTTCCTCTGCTTCGGTTCTTTGCTGATGCAGTGGTACACTTGGTGTGTGTGTATGTATGTAAGTATGTGTGTGTAAGGGAAAGAGAGAGAGAATAAAGAGAGAAATAGAGACAGGGAAATAATGTATGTGTGTGTGTGTGAGAGAGAGAGAGAGAGGTGTAATGGCAAGGCTGTCTCTCTCAGCTCTGGGCCGGGTCATGTCAGTCTGATCTCATTATCCAGCACTTAGTCCTAGAACAAACAGCCAGTGGCCTCCTTCCCTCCCTCCATCCCTCTCTCTCTCTCTCTCTCTCTCTCTCCATCCCTTCCTAACGACTAGCACTGCTCATGTCCTAACAACTCGCTTGGCTCACTTACTGTCTAATGACTGCCACTCCTTAGCCTGCGCTTCAAATCCCATTTATCTCCACTATTGCAGGCTCGCATTCAGACCATTCTGCCTCTAATGCCCACAGAAAACACATAGGAGAGAGAGAGAGAGAGAGAGAGAGAGAGAGAGAGAGAGACAGTGGGAGGATAGGAGGGTCGGGTGAATAAGTGGGAGAGATGGAGAGGAGGGAGGTGAGGTAACTTCCTTTTGGCATATGTCACGCCGGTAATGCAAGGTTTTAGGAGTTTCCATCCACCGTGCCCTCAAAATAGTCATGTGCTCGTTTCCTCCCTTTCCTATCTCACTTCATTTCCTATCAATCCTCAAGTGGCAGGATATGTTTTGTCCGCGATGATCACCTCCCCTCCACTTTGATGTCATCCACTTTTATCCTCTCTTCCCCTTCCTCTGCCCTCCTCTCCTCTCTGTCTTTGTCCTGAGTGTTAATGTGTTAGATGGAGGTCTCTCGCCCAGACAGCGAGCACCATTACAGTCATTTCCTCCTGTAATGTGAATGACAGCAATCCATTATTTATCTCAGACTTGCTCATTACTCCCCTGCCCATTGCACATACCCTCCCAGACGAGGCTCTCACAGCCACTCCAGACATTACTTTATTAAGAGGGCGAGGCATGAAGCGGGCTGCCACGAACAATGACGGAATAGTGCAGGTGTGGTGCATTCAATGGTCAAGTTCATCATTAGAAAAGAGACCGTTAACTGAAAGAAAATCCGGTTTACAGGACTCATCCTACAGCATGAAGCCCTTGAGCACAGCCAGGGTAACCTTGGGTGTATAGCTACACAACAGTAAAGTTGTTTTCTCTCCGGTAGCCAGGGATGACATCTAAGTTATGGTCTTTTCTATCGTCTTCTAAGAAGCTTTGACTTACCTCAAGGCTTCCGGTGACTCCAGCGTGCATCTAAAGCAATCTTGATACTTTAGCTTTTCATCTCTAAGGCGCCTCTCATCTAAGCAATGCTGCTATTGTGCAAAATAACCCCAATAACTTCCAACTTCCCTCCTTTGTAAACACAAGAAAGCCATGCTGGAGTATAGAAACGGCGAAATATTGCAACGATGGAATATCCGTGCAGCGTTAATGTAAGGAGACACAAGAACATGAGGAAAAATAAATAAATCTGCCAGCCTGCCGTGAGTGTGAATCTCTCATTAAATACAGTCACGTCTGATAAAACCTTTTTTTTTTTAATCTTTGGAACGTCGACAAACGAACTGCAAAACAGGATAACGTAGAGACAAACAGCGTTATTAATCTCGCACTTTACCCCAAGGTTTTAGTGAATGGGGCTTGATAAAACCTCAAACGTACAGAATGTTCTCTGCTCTAACTGGTAACGATTATGAGATATTAGTGTCTTCTGAAACTAATGAATCTGCAGCACACACATGACCTCTTTTGGCACCGAGCTGCATTACAGTGTTACTCCCCACCACCCCAATTTCTCTCTTTCTCTATATTGTGATCCATCTCCTGTCGCTTCTTTTTGCCTTGCGTGCTTTCTTGCTGCATCCCTCCCTTCCCTTCCCCTCCATCTCTTCCTTTCTGTCTTTCTCTCTCGCACACACACACACACTCACAAGGCCAAAAACACACCTCCTCCACCTCCTCCTCCTCCTCCTCCTCCTCCTCCTCCATCTTGCCCCCTCCTTCCCTCCCCCCGTTTGCCTGTGACATCAAGTGCAGTGCGAGCAGCGAGAGGGATCCGGCGATGGAGGCTCCCGTCTCCGCTGTCAGACGGGCCTCAGTCACAGTCTCTACCCCCCTGTCTGGCGCGGAGGTATACACACATGGCAAATTAATCCCTGTGCCCTGTCTGCCGCACATAGTGCTCGTGTCAAAAGCGGTACACTGTGCAGACACTGGGGTGACATTTTCGAAAGACAGACACACTGTGGGAAGCGCTGCACTCAGAGACAACAGATAGAGAGGAAGCGATGGGGAGAGGGAGAGCCTAATGAATGGAGAGACTTATAGAGTAGCAGGGAGAAAGAGGATGAAAGAGGCAGGCTAATGAAGGGTAAATGAAGGGACACAAATAAAGCAGCTAATGAGACAGATGCATCAACCTGCTGTGACCTTTTCCTCTTTATCTAATCACGCATGCCTTATTATGGTCTTTTTATTCACTGTTTACCATTTATAATAGTTGTTACCGTCTCCTAGGCCCCCGTGCAGCACTCACAGAGATTACGGCCTCAGATCAAAACCATTTGTTTTAACAAACTCCCATTTGTTTCACTTACTATCTTATCTATCGACTGTATCCGCCCCCTGTTGTAACATTAATACCGTTCGGTAACGAGGATCACTGTTTATGTGCTTCACCGTTGGATGGAGATGACAATTTCTTATTTTAAGATGGTGTCGTCTATTCTGGTAGGAAGCAAAAAAAGTGCTTCAGGTGAGGTTGATGATTCGTTCAGGTAAAATTCATTGAAAAGAAAAATGTTAGCAGGGCCACATGCCAGTGTTTCTTGTTGCCCTGGTGGTAAGATCAGGGATTGCAAGTGCCCTTTTCATTTTGCCATTTTTTTCTCCCCCATTTGGCAACTGCTGTTATTTGAGTTAAAGCTTTAATGGTATGTTTGAATGGGGATTTCCATTGCAAGCAAAGCAAACAAACGTTATTGAAAGAACATTGTGATCATCTTAGTTGGGACAGAGAGTGAAATCCACAGCTTTCCCCCGTGCTATTCTGTGAAGCCTTTACCAGATGTTCCGCCACAGCTGGATCAGTGCTATCAGGTGCATCCAATTGACCATATTCGATTTAATTGGTTGGTTACTTTGTTATCTTCATCCAAATGCAGTTTTTGAAATCATTTTACAAGCTAACTACATCAAGCCGCCATATGCCTTGGTGTTTTGTTTTTTTTTTGCTCGGCTTGAATGAATGAAGCTCTTAGAGAACAACAACTGCTGCTCTCCCCCTTGAGAACCTGGGCTGAGGCTGGAAGCATTATGCTGTTTTTCGCTGCATAACAGCATAATGCGTCCCTATCAAAGATGGAGGGGCTTAAACCAAATGACTAATGACATTTTCACACAGAAGCGCAATAGTTTGTGTTCATCTCTCAGGCAGACGATAAAATAGCCTTGGCTGCTTGAGTGTATGTCTAAATGGATTGAACAAGCGTGTTTTCGTCTGTAACTGTACATGTTTCATTAATACCGTTCAAAGGGAACCGCAAGAGCCCCCAAGGAGAAGCCACTCGAGAAAAGTTTCAAGGGTTCCCTATTGCAAAGGAATTAACATGGGGAAATTGACACATTTTTGACACATTTTTTTTTTAGCCAAGCGGATCTATTCAGTCTCAGGAGATGCCGTTGGAACCAATCGGTGTTCTGACTGGGAAATCTGAGTCCTTACAGGAGCTGACTAACCCTCGAGTAAATCCCTTTTCCCGGCAAAAAACAAATTCAGTGGAAAGGTAAATATTATTTTCATGTATATTACGTGACTGCGAGAGAGTGTTTTGTGGCTAAAAATAACAGCCATTTAGAAACATTAGACCTGCCTCATTCAGTCCTGTGAATGTGCTGTGTTTCGAGACAGAAGCTACTTCGAACCATTTGCCGTGCATGGTAGGAGATAGCTACAAGGCAAGGCTATTTGGTACAGATGATTTCAAAGTAGTACAAAAGGAGGCCTTTCTTTATTTTACACTCTCTTTCTGGGGAATTACTCTTGTCAAGACAGTCCTGCCAATAAAGGAAATGGTCTATGCACACGCTATGAACTACAAAGTGAAAGAAAAAGTTAATCCTTTTAATGCTTCACAATGTGTTGGGTAAAAATTTTGCAGAGGGCTTGAGTTAGATATAATGCCAACATATCCGAGTGTATTTATGTCACAAGTGTTGCTGTTTTTTTTTTGTTTCGTGAGAAAGTGCAGATCCGTGTAGGCTGAGACAACAATAGCATTTGGTTTGGGAGGGGGGAGAGAGGCAGAGTGGCAGGACTACAGGGATCAGAGATCAAACCAGTCTGCCTGCAGAGAGAGGAGAAAGAGGAGGAAGGGAGGAATAGGAGGAGGAGGATATTTTGATGGAGAGAGTTTTAGAAGAGTGCTCTCATACACAGCCCACAGGACTCTCCAGGTGTGAGGGAGGGAAAGGACGACTATTTTCTGATCGCACTCCTGTCTAGATCTCCCTTTTCCATCTAGACTATTTAGGTTGTGCGTGTGGTGTGTGTCTGTGTGTGTGTGTGTGTGTGTGTGTGATGGTATCTTGCAGCTTTGCCTGGAGACATGGCACTGTGTTTCACAGCTAGATCAGCAGTAACAACCACCTCCACCACCGGAGCTGTCACATGCCACCACTAACAAAGCTACAGTTCCCACCGCTAACACCGGTCATATTTAACAAGGATAACAGCGCGGCTAGTACCCACACTGTGCTTTATGCTTGTTTCACTTCAAAACTCTTCATATATAATTCCACATGAACTCTCTAATCACACTGTCTCACTCAAAAACCCACACACAATTATACGACCCATCCACTATTGTTCTTCTAATATTAACCCTTAGGAGTCTTGGGCTATTTTGTGCAGGATGTAGGCATTTGTTGTTGCAATGTCCACAAAGTGCAGGAACCGGGTACGATGCAAGTCGATGGCTTGTTCTATATTCAGAGTTCGCTTCATTTTTCCTCCACAAAAACTACAAAACCCACTGTGGCAACTTGATCTGCTCCGCCTGCACGATCTGTACCTAAAATGTTCAGCCTGTAGAGCGGAGTCAGCAGATTCAAGCATTTTTTCCCGTTTCGTCATGACAAAAAAACGACGAAGAAACGACAACGCCTGCCCCATCCCATCTTGCATACTTTTACGCACTTTTAGGATTTTTATAGCAAATTTATATTATCCTATCTCCGTTTTTTACTATCAACATGAAACAAAAACTAGCATGGAGTTTCAAGCCAGCACTTTCGATGGAAGTTGACTCCGGAGGGTTAACGAATAAACTTTATTTGTAAAACATTGTGCACAACGTGTTTCCCCATTAAGGGAAGTAAACATTAAAAGCAATAAGTTAGTGAATCAAATAACAAGAAATGGATGAGTGAAATCAAATTGCCATAGACAGCAGAAAGAAAAATACAATAGAAATACAGCAGTGGGATACAATAAACACAGACAAAACACCCCATAAAGTTCTTTTAAAAGGGTTGTAAAAGAACACACCATGTTTGAATATACTAAAATCCGTATTGATGTTGCTGTAAAAGTGATATAATGATTCAATACACACTTTTGATTTGATTTCCACCTTCCCTCTCCAGGCTAATCCTTAACTGGCTGAACACTAAACGGGGGAATTGACAGCCATTATGTGGAAAGAAGTGGTCTTAGCCAGCTCAGGGTCCCTGGGAAAATCTCCATCATTGTGTGAAAAAACAATTAAACACGCAATTAGTTTAGCGGCGAAGAGGGGAACAATAAATACCCCTTAATACCTCGATGAATTTCAAACCATCACGTCAACCAAACGCGACGAATGCTATCGCGCCAGTGAATCGATTCCAGCTTTCTTTCTCCTCATCTAGCCCCCCGCCCCCCTCCCCCTCCACTGGTCATTACTTGCAGCAGAAAAAGGATACAATACTTTTCATCTGCCGCCATCGGAGACCAAATGAAGTACAAAAGGGAGATGAAAACAAGTAGAAGAGAGAGTATAAGACAGAGAGAGGAGAGAGGAATGATACAGACCCATCCCCAGGGAAGTGCTGGCCTTAATTATGCTAGTGTGCCTCATCAGTCTCCAGGCTGGCCTGTGGCCTCTACGTCCTTTCTTGTCGTGGACTGGGAATTATACATCGCAGCAGTGTTTGTCCATGGAATTACTCTGACGGATTAACAGCTAAACACCCACAGATCACACCGGGGGCCCCAAAGGGACCCCACTGCCTGGGGAGCCCAGCCTAAACACAGAGAGAGAGATAGAGAGAGAGAGAGAGAGTTAGAGATAGAGACAGTGGAAGAAGAAGGGAAAAAAAGGAGAGGAGGGGGATTCAGTTCCTCATTCTCTGAGGCGCAGAGAGAACTTTACCTGCTCGGTTATTTCTGTCCAAAAAAAAAATCTCTGAGCCCCCAAGGCAGCAAGGAGGCTAAAGCTTTGGAAACAGGGAAAGACAGATAGAGAAAAAGAGAGAGAGAGAGAGAGAGAGAGAGAGAGAGAGAGAGATTCAGTGTAATGGGGATAGATGGGGTGATGTAAAGAGGTGCAGAGTAAAAAGGAGAGGAAAAGAGAGAGAGAGTAATGCAG
Source organism: Hoplostethus atlanticus (assembly GCA_034670405.1). Classification (NCBI taxonomy): domain Eukaryota; kingdom Metazoa; phylum Chordata; class Actinopteri; order Trachichthyiformes; family Trachichthyidae; genus Hoplostethus; species Hoplostethus atlanticus. Next base: position 1,393,105 of record JAXDDX010000021.1, read on the forward strand.
GGATTTGCTAATTGGAACAACTCCAGCAGTACTCTCCTCCTGAGTGACTAATACTACACCAGGAAGTATTGTTAGTGACAACTTCAACCAAGTAGTGCTCTCCAACTATGAATGGTGACAAAAGGGTCAAACCAAAGGAAGGTGTAGCTCAGTAGAATACGCCTCCATTCCAACTCAGTAGAAAAAAAGAGACAGAATTGGATATGAAAAGGTAACAAATGTGAGGGGAGTTTAAAGGGGAAATCCACCCCTAGAACGTGTTAGACAGTTAAATCTCAGCATGAGTATATATCTTCAAATCTAGACAGGAAAAAAAGGGACAAGACCCGCTTGATTATTTCTCCGAGAAACCAATCCCGGAGCGGCACCGCTGACACCGAGTGGGAGACTGACTTTGTGAACACGGTGACAGCACCCCGGGTGATTTTTACAGAGATACAGGGTATATATTCTGGTTGATACCTTTCAATACTACAGTGCAATGAAGCCAATTTGGATGGAAAAGCTCAAGCACATTTCACATCCTCAAGGTCAGCCAATAGAGTAGCTCCAGGTTTTGCCCCTTCACAATAAGATTAGTGTCTTGGGTTTGCTGATTTTTTAGCTTTTTGCAGAGAGGTTTTCATGTTCAGAAATATTACTTTGGATCACCAAGATCATAGTAATTCAGCTTGCATTTTCCATTGAACATTAGTTGAACAGACCAATGAATCTTGAATGAAATAAAATTAAGTTTTGGAACCCAATGCCAATGCAGAGAGCTTTAGAGTCCATTAAAAACCATTAAAAATGACAGACGACTAAAATAAATTTTCACTCGGAAAGATATGGATTCAATTTAGTAAATGCAATATCGGGGGAAAGGGCTCAAGCAGGCATAGTGAAAACTTAAGTGGAAAGTTGTGAAGAAGGGAATAAGCGTTGACCACAAAGTAGACACTCACCGAGTAGAGCGTGTACCACAAGGCTCAGTCCTTCCTGCAGCCGACCAGGGTGCGAATCCGGCCCGTGGTCATTTCCTGCATGTCTTCCTGTCTCTCTCTCTCTCACTATCTCTGTCAATAAAGGCCAAAAATGTTAAAAAAAAAAAGATATTGACACTTGATGAAAAACGTATAAACACGAGGGTCTAGTTTCATATAGTTTGCACTTTCGTATGGCTTTCTACGTGGCCTGGATCTGTGTTATACAACTCGTCGTACAGGCTCCAGAAAGCCCGTGGGGTAAATTAAGTACCCTTTATGTTGATTCTTATTCTACAATACAACCGCTCCGGAGAGCTGCGAGCATAAACATCAAGTTCTCTCACATCTATTCAGCTCCTTCCTGTTTTTTGATCGCCAGCGTGACGGATAAATGCAAAGTGGTGGTGTTATTCCAGGGAAGGGCTCTCTCTCTCCGCTTAACTCTAGCGACGGAGGATATCGCGCAGCATTATGTGTGTGTGCGCAGGGGGCCGGCTATACCTGCGCCTCCCGACAAAGGCCAGCATTTCAGGGGGAGACAATGGTCCGATTCTCCGGGAGCTGTGTTGTAATTGAGTATTAATGAAAGGCGGCGAGGAGGGGGGATGCCCGACGTCTGATCTGTTAGCAGTGGCAGGGACCTCTGCGGCGCGGGCATGCTAGCGTCTCTGTGTTTTAGAGGATTTGGTTATCTATTATGTATGAAGGATTAGTCTCCTTCTGCTCCTTCCACCGGCGGGATGTCAGCGATGGCCTCGACTGCCAGGCTCCACACTTGTTTGCAGGTTCAGAACCCCCCCTCCCCCCACGCCGCTACACATCCCCACCCTCGGAGACCTGTTTAACCTTGAAGACGGAGAGCCAGAAGTCCTGCTAATGATCGAGATCCTGGTGGGAAACACTGATACATAACTGGAGGCTCAGGTGGTCTGGGACAGTACAGGGTTAAGCGGTTAGTGTCAAACATGGATGGATACAGACACACACACACACACATACACACAGGCTCAGATGCACACGCACGTATATACACACACACAAACAAACACACACTGGTCCCAGTGCATACACTGTATCCACACCGGGGTTGAGGGGTTCAGCTGCTCACTCACAGCTCAGAATTGGCTTGTTTCATATGCATATAAATATTAATAAAACATCCTCGACGGGCCGCAGTCCGGCTATGCTCCTGTAATCTCTTACAATTGAAAGCCAAGGCTCATGAGATGGAGAGTGGGGTGGGGGGGGGGGTTGAGAAAGAGAGAAAGAGAGAGAAAGGGGTATAAAAGGCCTTTGTGATTCATCATTCTGAAAATGTCTCAGATGTGGAGAAGGTCTGTAATCCATCAAGATCTCTTTTCTTATTACAGTTTTAAGGATACACTTTCCACTCCCTAAATGTGCTCCACTGTCCCTTTTGATTTGATGCATACATGGATAAAAGACCGAGTGAAATGCCCATACCTTGGCGAAGGAAGGCATTTATAAAATAAGGCACGTGCTTCTTATGATATAGACAGGTAAGAACAGGTCCGTCCTCCAGGTATGACACTTTTTTTCATCAGTCGTCCCAAAAATCTCCCAGTTGAAGTGAAGTGAATCTTATATGGTTCATGAGCTTTTCAAAATGTCTCCAATGTGTGCCATCCCATTGGAAATCTGGGAACCTGCTGCAGAAATGGTGCATATACACAGAAAAGTATTCCTAGACCAGTTACCAAAGAAAATTTCAGCAAGACACAATGCACAAAAAATGGCGAACAATTAAAACAAGGCTTATAGTGTGTATAGTGAAGCTGCCATCCTAACATGTTGAATTCAGTTGGAGTACAACGCCGGAATTACAGGTTGTGTGATGTCTCTGCACGGCATGAAATCAAAATGGAAATCAATCAGCATGAGATACATAAAGATGCTTATTTATGGTGTCTTACAAACCCTCACTGGTATCTAAGTTAACATATTTGAGATGATGTTTAACTTGGAGGAACACAGTCATTATGATGATATTCCTTGTATGTATTATTTTACAATGTAATGATTATAATTAAGCTACCTTGCCACAATTATACACAATAACTTATTAAAATTGGTGGCATGTCGAAATGTACACGAGCATGTGCAACGACAGTGTTGTAAGATGAAGGTGAGAAAGAACCTTGCACACCATTTCACACATTTCATCAGAGTGATCTTACCCAAATTCATCAAATTACTTCTTATCAATAATTGATGTTTAAAATACGGACATGGGATTCATAATGAGAAGCTTCCTGGTGGTGGATGCAACATTAAATAAAACCTTTTTTTAAAAACGGTTCATCCAGGAAAGCCTTTGGCTGAGCAGAACCATTCTGCTTTCCATTCACATAGTTACTCTCATTCAAACCTGGGAGCTCCCCGATAGTCTTCTACTTTTGACCACCGAGTATGTCCGCTGGAACAACTGGATATCAAGTGACGGTTGCTGTTGAGGGAGAGAAAAGCTTCTTCATATTTTCCAGGCGGATCCTGGGGTTTGAACCAGCAACCTTTCAGTCACAAGCCTGCTCCACTAACTATTGTGTTATTGCTAACTTCAAAAGCCACCAAAAATATTCCCATCTTGTCTTATCCTGCTGGCCCCAGGTAGGTCAAACTGAAAACTGTTGAAAAAGCACAGATATGGTTTAATGCATTAGGCCTACATTACACGACACGCACCTACATCTACCCTAATTGCTTTGACACTGTCAGAAACTGCCTCAGGGACATCAAGTGATGGTGATTATGAATGGTGAAGTGATTTTTCTCCAGCTCCAATCTAGAGAAGGTAAATCACGCTTTTACACCACCCAGAATACAGTTTTGATTCTGAAACACGTCGTAGAATGAGATGATATTACATTACCATTTTGCACACATTTTCTTTTCGACAAAAATTACAGAAATGTGTATATTTTATGATTGCTTATATAAGAGATAGCGCTGCCAGGTGATTTTCAACAACATCTATTGCTTTGTTTAGTTGTTGTAAGATGTATCCCCCTGTGTCTATGGGAAATTGCGCTAGCCACCTAGCTGCTAGTAAACCAGCGGGTGGTCTTGGTTTACTTCGGCTTTGGCTTTCATTAGATAATACCTTTGCAAATATCAGCTTATGTTTTTCCAAACAAATGTTGCTTGCAGCAACACATGCAATTAGTGTTTATTATTTACCATTATTTGCAACAAACTTATTTGGAATAATTGACCATTTAATCGCTAATTATGACAATGAACAAGACAGAAAGAAAGAAAGAAAGAAAGAAAGAAAGAAAGCAAGACAGAAAAGAAAGAAAGAAAGAAAGAAAGCAAGACAGAAAGAAAGAAAGAAAGAAACAGAGAGGCACAGAGCACCACCAGGGACATTGTAATGAGGCAGTAGCCCTCTGCTAAGGTTGCCATGGTGACAAGGCTTCATGAGAAACTACCAAAGGAGAGGCCTTGCCCTGTGCCAGTATGGTGTGTGTGTTGTGTGTGTGTGGAGTGTACTTGTGTGTGTGTATGTGTACGTGTGTGTGTGTGTGTCCTTGGTACAGCCATGCTGGCCTTGCCTCAGTGTTCTCAGGCGGGCTTAGAGGCTACGAGTCAGACTGAAGAAACAAGGCTGTGATAAAATGTTACCAGGAGCCCTCAGCCCGGAACCATGCCCTTTCTCTGAGGCTGCTCTATTCTAGCCGCGGTGTCGTCCCCAGCTCTCTCGCCCACCGCCCCAGCCCAGGGTACGACCCTCTACGGGGGCTACATGTCTGATTACAGCCCCATGTCCTGACCTTTCTCTGGAGCTATCCTCCCACCCTTGGCCTCCTGACTGGCTGGATATGACCACCGGCCGCTGGAGAAGCTGGTGGTCAAAGGCTGGTCCCTAATGCCACAGTATTGAGTGGAAAAACAGGCAGGGGATCTTCATGCTTCCCGATAGCTGTTAATTAAATAACCTAGCGGCCTTACCCTCATTTGCCCTTGTGGGGAGAGTAAATGGAAAGATAAACAAATAAATACAAAGCTGGGTAGAGAGAGAGGCAGTATAGAAACGGGATGCTGTAGAGGCTATGTCTTTCTCTCTGCAGCTCCATTTGGTTGAAAAGTGTACGTATGTATGTATGAGTGTGTGTGTATATTGTGCACATCCACGTGTGTCTTTTTGCATGTGTGTGTATGTAGATGCATGTGTGTGTGTGTGTGTGTGTGTGTGTGTGTGTGTGTGAGCGAGACAGAGAGGGAGGAAGAACGACAGTGACAGAGAGTGAGTCTCGGCGCATTCTCGTTTCCCCACGTCCCCACACCTGTAAACAATTCATTATCGGGGGGAGAAATGTACACACGGTGCAGCAGGTGGAAACAACTGTTATTCTCCCCCCTCTAAGATGGCTGTGCTCTCCTCCCCCGGGCGCTACAGCGGCGTCTGCCCCCCCCCCTTGATATTTCACCGGTGTCTCTGGCTAGCCGCGCGACAGGCTTTTTCATTCAGGCGGCGTCGTTTTTTGAAAGCAGAGAAAGAGGAGATCGGTTCACACACACACACACACACACACACACACACAAGTCGTCCCTGGGACAAACCTGCTGACATGCACTCGTCAATTAGTCTGGTCTTAGGTGATAACGTTTGCTGCTTTCGCTAGATGCCGCGCCACACTCCATTTCATCTACAACAGAGGCGGCACACACTACACCACCTCAACTATAAACACAGCCTGTCATATTATTTTAGGTATTACCACACTTGATCTGTAAATATGAAATACTGCTCAGAATCGTAAACATCCATTGTGCAACATCCATCAGAAATCATTGAAAGCCATCCGTCTGCATGCACTTCAGAATGAGGATATGTAATTCTAACTCGCAAAGTAAGAGCGCGGTCTGGGTTTCAGCCCCGATGGGAACATGGAGGTTCTGAGATCTGCTTATATGAGACTTGAAGGTTCTAAGATCAAATTCCTCCGAGCCATATAGGCTTGCGGGGGGGAAAGCCTGAGATGGTTTCTCTTTTCGCCTCTGCAAGATTAGTGGAGTGTGGGTTCCTCCCGGTCTTCCGCACAAACAGATCCATCTGACGTGACAGGCCTTAACCCCTGAGGGCCCACTTAACTCACAGCCACACTAATTGAATCTGGCCCTTGTGAAAGTGCCAGAGAAAAAAAAACCTACACCGTGCAATCCGGTATAGATATAAAAAAAAAAAAAAAGGTGGATTTGGGGCAAAAGTGAATGCGTGTCAAGCGCCTGAGATGTGATGTGTTTTGCTGCCAGTGAAGCGGAGGACTATGATGCGTGTTCCTCGGAGCATTAAGTTGAATCAGCCGAGATTTATCTGAAAACACGGGACAATTCTCTGCCTGTGTCAGAAACAAGTAGCGGGTTACAAGTAGCTCTGTTTGTTTGTTGTCTTTCTCACCCCCCCCCCCTCCCCTCCCTCCCTCCCCCACCTCCCTCCCTCTACAGCAGGTCTATCGCAGGTGTAGGAGTGGTATTAAGAGTGTATTTCTTGTATCCATGTTCCTTTGGGGATCTCCATGGAGATAAAGCTCTGACCTCTCGGATCGTAATCATCCTCCTCCGCCGCGCCAGGTGAGGGAGGTAAGGGTGAGAACGAACGTGGCGAGAGCACGCGCACGCACGTACACGCACACACACACACACACACACACACACACACACACACACACATACAATAAGCAAACACACAGCCCTCGGCAAACACCCTCCTCCTGCAACTCGATATAACCCCTATGTTTACTCCCAAGACCAACATTTCTCTCTCTCTCTCTCTCTCTCTCTCTCTGAGTCTGAGGATTAATTCAGTGGATAGTCTGATCATGCAGACCTACAGGAATCTGGGACTCCTCCTTTTTTACAAATGTCAGATAAAGTCATCATCATCATTTTATTACACAAAGCCGATTACTCCTCCAGCCAGGCGTGTGTGGGGATAAAAGTGTGGATCTGTGTGGAGAGCCCAGACACCAAATTGGATTTCAGCTCTCCTATATTCTCAAATATAGATTTATTATGCATTAACACACCAATACCCCGTTCACGTCGCAATGTGGGGATTTCCTAGAATGAATAGAAACCACACGCGTATATGAAAATGTATATTTTACTTGCCGTGATTCTATTTCATTTCTTGTGAGAAGTGAGCAGGGAGGATGCATGATGTTGTTCACCTGCTGTAATTTTTTTAACAATCCACTAGTGAATGGAGAGAAAGCTACGGCATGAGCCCGAACATTTTGAACGCTGGAAGAATTGATGTAAGACTAGAACAATACTATCAAATTTGTGCACTCAAGCGTGAGCACATTTCTCGGCTCGGTCTATGTGCTTTTACGATTTGTTGTGTTTTGTTTACACTTTTGTGTTTTTTTGCGTTCAGACGTGTACATTCTGAATGTATCCGTCATGAGCGTGAGGCTCCAATGCCACGTTCCAGACCTCAACACTGGCAGAGGCAAGACTATACAATGTGTGTGTGTGTGTTTCCGTGTGTACATTTGAGTTTTTGTCTATTTTCTGTGTGTGTGTGTGTTTGTCTATTCCCATATATCTGCAAGTGTGTGTGTGTGTGTAAGTAGCGAGGGTCAGAGTTTGTTTCTCTCCCTGGCTGGTCGCTGTTGGCAGGATTAGCGACAGGACAAGATGTTCAGTAAAAGCCCCTCAGTTAGCTACGCCAAACGTTGCATAATGCTCCATTTAGCACAGCACAAATTTGAGGATTTAGTCTCAGGCCTCTGACCTATCTGTAGGCCCTTTTTGGATGGATCAACCTACGATGTGTTTTAGCAGATGGATAATGTTTGTGGTGATTTTCCTTGGCTTAGTTGGGCAGAAATATGTTTTTGCTTCGCCTGTTAGCTGCCGTCTCTGTGTGTGTATCGTAGATGCGAGACAAACCGGTGGCTGCCGGTTTGCTGTGTTTATCGTAGCCTCCAATATGTTTTACTCAACAGTACACAGATACATTTTATGACAGCAGTATAGTACAGTATACATGAGTAACCTATGACCCTTTCCTCTGAGAATCATACAGCATATGTCTATCATTCAGGAGAGAGAGAGAGAGAGAGAGTACACAAATGCACATGTACAAACAGTATCAATCTATAATGAAGTGATAGTTGAGGAACAAGCCCGCCACCCTCCACTCTCTCTTTGGTTGCCGTGCGAAGTGATAGGTAGAAGGAAACATAGAAATAATTCATATAAGTGTAACCCAGGGCTATCTGAGGGCCCCGTGCAAACAGCGGGGCCTATCAGGCTCAGCAGAGCTAACACTGAAGCTGGTCGGAAAGGCGAAAAGTGATTTATGTATTTGCTGACAGTGGGCGGACACGAAATACCCACGTAAAGAGCAGCCTTTTAAATGCGGTACAGTGCCACAAGACAGATTGTGGATATTTCATACGTGATACTGTAAAAACTGTGTCCACGATTTTGTGTGTGTGTGTGTTTGTGTGTGTATTTGCTCTACCTTTCTCCTCTCTTCACATCCTCTCATCTCCTTCCCCCTCTCTTTCTCTGAGCACTGCATTTCTGTTTATCATCCCTGCTTCCTCCTGCCAAATTCACCTCTCTACACTTTATTCTATCCCCGGGTACCAAGCCTTCCCTCCTCCGTTTGCTGTGCTCGCCTCCCTCTCTCTCACACACACTCTCTCTTTGAGATGACTCTAAGTTATCTTCACATAGAGCTATTCTCATCTCCTCTCTCTCCACTCCAACCATCTCTTTATTGACTTCTACTTGTCCTCCCATCCATCCTTTCCATCTCTCCAGGCTTTTAGAGAGAATGATACAGATAGATGCTCTCTGCGCCCCTTTCTCAAAGCTCTCACACACAATCAACAGCTAGTGCACTCAGCAGTCTACCTCTGATCTACTCTCCTCCTGCCTTACACACACACACACACACACACACACACACAGCTCTCTCTACACCTGACCCATCTAGTATATAAGAGGTGCAGGTTGATACAATGAGGGCAGTAATACACTTCACTTGTTTTCATGAGCAGTGCCTATAGGGGACATTTGTAGAGCTTTACCTACTATTCCATTCCCGTGCCAAAAATATATATCAGGTTAAATATCACAAATGTCACATGCTGTCCAGGAATAACCTTGTTATCTTTTGTAAAGAGCGAAGGTGGTAAAAAATATAATATAGTGGGGGAAGATACAGATTCCTGGCTGAATTTGCTCACTTATTACGTTGTCGTTCTCGCACTGCTATGCGCTGGATATGACGTTTGGCAGTCCTTGTGTCAGCGCGTACTGTGAAACATCGACGCGACAGATCCCAGTACATTAACAGTATTGTACCTGGTAATTACACTGAGTCTGATTGTCTGTATGTGTCTCGGTCGTCCTCTGGATTCTGAACGCGAAAGAAGCAAATTACGTTATCCCGATCACGAAAAAAAAAAAGCCTCTGTCAGATTTCCCAGCTTCCCAGAGGGCCGTGCCTGCAGGAGGTTAAATTAACATGTCACTCCGCTAACACACCAGATTATAGCACAGACTGTAACCATGAAGAAAAAAAAAAAAAAAAAAGCATTCCCACATACACAGACACTCTCTCTCTCTCTCTCTCTCTCTCTCTCCAACACACCCTTCCCCAGCTTTACCCAGTAAGCCCCCGTGGTTCCACATCAGGCTGTGATGATGAACGAGCCTTCTGTTTTACAGCATGATAAAGCCCCCTGTCTGGGCTTCGATAGGAAGGTTATTGTTGGAACACCGCAACCTTTTATTTCATCTGCCGTAAAAAGAAATCAATTAAGAGCAAGGTGGGATCCTGCCTCGCTTTGAGCACGGCTAATCACATTTTGCGCAACCACACTTGACTCTCTCCTTGTTTCTTTTCCTCTGTATTTTTTTTCTCTAATACCCTCTTTTCATGTCCCCTGTCTCTCGTTCTCATTTTCTCTTGTTTTCTCTTGTTTAATTTGTGACAGCGGTGACAGTCAGAGCTCCCATTTAACCCTGCAGCCTGCAGCTTTAATAGCTTTAATCACTGCCTTCACCATGGCAACCTGTCCGGACAACCAGTCAAATCCTTCCAATGGTATTTTCTGTGTGCTAGAACCCACCTACACCCGCCCCCCCCCTCCCAGTTCCACACAGCTAGGAAGGCAAACCAGATTGCAGTAAATGGGGAGGTATAGAGCGCAACAATTGTTGTAAACAGTGACTTAAAGTGTCAAGCAAGGATAACCTGGGGACAACATATCAAACGGAGCAAGCATCTCCAAGGAGAGCAATCAATTACAAACTAAGCCTCTGCGATAATGTGAATTCACACTCCTTTAAAAACATGTCCCAACCATGAAGGATGACAATAATCCATAGAAAACCCATGGGAGAGTGTCTGAGGCACACACTACAATTAAAAGCTGGCATGTTGCAGGTGACGGCAAGTATGAAGGTGAGAAGCCACGGTAGGTGGATTAACCGGGAGTGACTCAGTGTATCAGGACACATATGTAGAGGTAGAAGAAGTCCTGAATGGTATATCTGACTCCTTTAGTGCTGTAGCTAGAGCTGTCACCTTCAAAATAAGGAGACACAAGAAAAACCCACAACCATCTCACATCATTTTATGGATTTTAACACGATTTTTGGAGGATCGGAAGCTTTCAAGATACCAAAACTAAAATATGATCTACAGCCAGCAAAAACAATTCAATAGATCAATAGATTTGCCCCAAAATACAAGGAGCTAAGCCCAGATACTCTCTATTTCTGCCCCAGTACATAGTTTTATTTGTAATAAAATCCCGGTTTTAATTATTATCATATATTTATTTTGACTTTATATGGAACTAAACCTTTTTCACATGTTGAGGTGAAACAGAAATTAAGTTGTTTTGCCTCTGACAGCTGAAGCAAAAAACACACAATGAGAGCAAGGTCAAGATTCAAGGTCTACTGCCATAAAAAAGTAAAGAAATGTCTCCATTTTTTAAGCCCTCTCCGGATGGCATTAGTATTACATGCGAAGGTCGGTAATTAGATTTTTCCCATGCACATCGGTAATTGCAGTCAGTCAACCTGACGGTGAAATATTTTACTGGGGCACCCAGAGTCACCCAGAGTATAGCAAAACTGGCAAAACACTCTTCTAGCGGCTCCATATTTTAATGCCAGATGCAGCAGCTTGTTACACTATTTTTCTATTTTTCCTGGCGCTTCCATTTATTACTTATTTTTTATTCTGTTTGTGTGCTTATATTCTATTATTTTATTTTCCCCCCTGCTGAATCCTATTTGTTTTTGCTGCTGCAATGACCTCACTTCCCCCACGGGGATCATAAAGCTTCATCTAATCTAATCTAAAGAGTGATTATATGGCCCTTTTGTAATTCAGATGCCGGATGCACTAAGCAAGTCGGCATGCGTGAAACAACCAGACATCGATCTGGACGAGATGGAAATGACTCCGGGATGGAGTTAACTCAAAATACAGAAGGAATTTTTTACTGGGGCAGCCGAAGAAAATCACTGACATGTTCATTCTGGATGGGATAAAATTCCAGCGGTCCTGAAGTAAAAAATCACTAACTGCCAGACCTCCCCTGGTAATACTAATGCCATCCGGAGAGAGGGCTTCCATCCATTTGTAAAATCCTTTACATGTGTATTTCACATTTTTCAGTCAGATTTTTGGGATATTTTTTTACAAGACACGTGAAAAAGTATTGTTTGTGGATAATGAAATATTTTTGGATTGTGTCCTGTGGGTTACGTATATTAAAGTCCAATAAAAACTGTAATATTGGTATTCTACCCAAAGTTCTTCCAATTAGCAAGTTCCTGTATGACTGCACCTCTGTAGCTCACCCCATCTATGCCCATAACACTGCATATCCTCCTCCTCTCTCTTTTCTCTCTCTCTCTCACTCCGTTTTTCTCTGTTTGTATAGCTTTAGCCTCCCTGCCTGCCGCCACGTGGGCTGAGAGACTCCTGGTTAGAAACAACCAGGCGGGTGAAGTTCTCTCTGCGTCTCAGTGAACGGGCAACTCTCTCTCTCTCTCTCTCTCTCTCTATTGTCTCCTCAACGCACTTCTCTCCTCTGCTGTCTTTCCCATTCTCCTTCTCCACCACGCCGGCAGAAATTGAGAAAAGCTGGCGCCGTTCCTGACCCTTCCTCTGCCGAAGCGCTGCGATTTCTGTTTGTCATTCACTCCCCGCGTTGCCCCTGCCAACATCCTCCTCTCCCCCCACCTTAGCTCTTAATTCTACCCCCCTGTGTTGCCTGGCCTCCTCGCTCTCTCCCACCGCTGTGCTCGTCTATTTCTTTCTTTGTCTATCTTTCTTTCTTTCTCTCTCTCTTGCTACATTCCTCTGTACACGTCTCCCGGAGGTATAGGAGTAAAAGAGAGGGTTTTAATTAGGTGAGCGTGTCTTCGCTCCAGGGGGAAACCAGAGATGGCACGCTGACACGGGGAACGTTTACTCCGGGCGCCCCCGAACCCGGCCGAGGAGCGCGGCAATCTGGGGGTTGGAGAGCCTCGTCTCCCGCCGTTTCCCCCGGAGGCCCCCGGGTCCTTTCGGCCTCGGCATGGTTCCCAGATCTCTCCATCTTGTTTGTGTCAGTGTTACAGTACAGATTCCCATCAGCGGCGGTAATGGTTGTCTAATAGGCCACTCCAGTCCTGTCGGTGGACTGTAATGAGGACGCCTGCCAGCGCGGCACAATCGCCCTCGCTTGCCACGGCGTGCGCGTGTCTGAGCCTGTCCTCCCTGCTCTTGTCAAGGAAGGGAGCTACTCTCTCTCTCTCTCTCACCCTCTCTTTTTTTTTTTCCACCTTACATACAAATAGTTTCAGACTAATTCCATCACTCACCTCAGAGATGCTATTACATAAGCAGAGTCAAAGGCTCAGTGGGAGTTTAGCCCTGGGGGTGAGTCTGTTTGCTCCTCCTCAGATACCCTGCACTGATTGTCACGGGGGGGGGGGAACAATTACATTCTAACCTGCAGCGCTGTTAAGAAGTACTTATATTTCCTCTTTCATCTTTTCTCTCTCTGTCTTTTTCTCACTCTCACTCTGTCTCTCCATCCGTCTTCATTAGCATCACAGTAATGCTGTATTTATCGTTCCTGGAGAGGCCTCCCCCTGGGGACCGGTGCGATGGAGCTACACTAACTCTCACACACACACACACACACACACGCCCAGATCCTGTCAGGTCCTGTACGTGACATGACTCTACACATACAGACACAGACCCTGATGGTATTGGACCTAATGAGGAGACTGGTCCAGTGAAGGCATAGTGCAAGGTTACCATAACAAGCTTAGCTTAGCTTAGCTTAGTGTGTGTGTCAGGGCTTCACACAGGTTCTACACCACCCTTATCAGCTGAAAAGGCCCTTTGAAGCAGCAGAGGTACCATTAGCTGGCCTGCAAACCTGGCGGTGAGGAAGAGATGGGCGAGAGAAGGATGAGGCGAGCGACATCAAGAGTTCTTGTAAGCAGCGCTTTCATCTCAGGGTTTTTGAGGTGTCTTGGAAATTGTGTTCACGTCAAAGGCTATTGGCTGAGGCCTTCATGCAATGATCCAACTCACTGGCTCAATTATGTAAACCACTCATCAAAACAGAGTTTTTTCCCCGAGATAGCCGACCAAAATGATACAAAGCAATCTCCTGTTCCTGATTGAAAAGACGTCGGTTCCCTGCTTTACATGGAAAAATATGTATACACTGTTCTCGGCTAGTGCACACTTATTTGACAGTGTTTGGGGGAACGTTCTTTTTGAGCGTGAGCCCTCAACATACAGATAAACATGGATCCTCATAAAAACACACTACCCACCAATTTGCATTCCTAGCTGATGATTCACTCTTCCCCCACCTACAGTCACAAACTTCTAAAAACGACGACTTTCTTCTGCTGTAAAGCCTTTCGCCCATATTCCACCATGCCAAACTTCCCCTCTGCGCTTCATCATTCCTGAATTGAGCCGTTAATTCATTCTTTAATGGCTTCTCTTGGACACAGTCTCGGGCGGGGAGACAGAGGCCAAGGATAACTTGGTGGACACGGGACTGGACCAGGCTCAAACCAGCAATCTTGAAACACTCGGTCGCTGTGATTGCGTAATCTCCCGTTACCTACTGATTGAAACGCGGCGCACGGATTTGGTCCAGAAATGCCAAAGTGCCCATTGTGTTTCCAGCCCCCATATACACTGTGTCATATCTGACCTTTTTCCCTCCATCACTGTCACCACTACTCATGTCTCGGTATCAAGTAGGCATTGCACACCTGGAGGACCGGCTGACTGAACAGCGAAGACGGCATGTTGACAAACCGAGGGGCAACAACCTTTTCGAATGAAGATCAAACTGCCATTTTCTCCAGTCGGGGCTGATTCATCAGCGCCCCGCTAGTGGAAAATGACAAGTGCGAGACGTGTTATTACCCCGTAAACTGTTGACGCTGATTTGGGATACAAACACAAGTGAGTTCCTTGAAGGAAATCTCCAGAATAAAACAAAACAAAACAAAAAAATACATACATACATGTAAGAATTGAAGCTTATATAAGAGACATTGCAACACAAGAAGGCTTCCATATCACAGCGGCTTTCTTGTGTGTGCAACTAAAAAAAGTCTGTTTTGTATAGCAACACCTGAACCTACACTTTTAAAGAATGACCTACTTGAAACCGTAGAAAACAATACAGACTCCGGCTCTGCACGCCGGCATACACCGGCTTTGATTTCATTTGATCATAGAAAGCAATCAATAGCCCATCACAATGTTCCCCTATTAATCTCAGATGGAAATCAATTCAGTTTGTATTCCCATGCAAACCCAGGTAACAAGCTTCTCCACACACTGGCAGGCGCACACTAACTGCACAATTACCCATTCAACACCGGCCGCTCACTCACAGATATAAACGAGCTGTCAGAAAGCCACGAGAAAACTAATTGGATTGAGAAAAAAATGAACAAGCACTTTGTCGTTTGGTCAATACTAACAGCATGGATTGGGAGTTTTACATAAAATCTACTTAGACTTTGACAATAGCCAATTGATGCGGCCTTTGGGGGGGGTAAATACAATATCTGTTGTTATGCTTTTCATCCCTCGGCTGAGTTTTAAGTAAACATCTTTTCAAAGCGCGGTTCCTGGATGAGTGCGAAATCGAAAGAGAAGAGGTCCCACTGGGCCGCTTCATTGAAATGAGTAGAAAAAAACCAGATGCAGTCATTACAATCTGAACCTGAGAATTAAACACACACACACACGCGCACACACACACACTTAGGTTTTCTCAGGACAAAGTCAAGTAGCTCTCAAAGTCAAAGCATGTCGTATTAGAGATGGATCAAAGCCTAAGCCCTTTTAGATAGGTTTAGAGAGATGCTCAGAATGGTAGAAAGACCATGACAATCTGACCCGCTGGCCACCTCTGGGAGACAGACAAAGGTCCCTGAAGCTTTCTCCCCCATCCCATCCACAACCGGTGGGGGTTACTGTGTGAACCATATGTATTTCTCTTTAGGAGGGGGGTTACTGTGTATACCGCTCACATTTCTCTGGACTTTACTGAGTGCCATTCTTTTCTCTCTTTGGGTGGAGTTACTCGATGCCCTATGGAGATCTTTGTACCATCCCACTTGCTTTTTGTACAAATGACACATAAACAAGCATGAATGCGCAAATCAAATGTGTGTGGGAAATGAGCAGAAACACATTTTGCTTCAAGCCCCTCCCCACTGTGCTACCAATGTCGATGAAATCTGTGTCGATTTCCTGAAGAATTCATTGCGTCCAGTCTACAAATAGCCTTGGAAGTGAGATAACACACTGCTGCAATTTGAAGGTAACTATCTGTTTGCATGATGCCACATATATTACAGACACACACACACACACACACACACACAAACACACACTCACATAGTAGCAGGTGCTCTCTGCTGGATGTGGATGAAGACAGATGAGCGGTGATCATTCTCATTAGAGCAGTGATGAGCTCCCGTGAAGACATACACCTGGACCAGTGCACACCTGGGGAGACTAAAAGTAAGTCTGTGTCTGTGTCTGTGTCTGCGTGTATGCCTAAGTGAGAGAAAGACAGAAAAAGACAGACACAGAGAGAGAGAGAGAGAAATGGGTAAAGAGAGGGAGGGAGAAAAAGACTCACTGGTATACACCCAGATACATACAGTATGTACAGCCAGACAGAAAAAACCTTTATCAAATGGCATTTAAGAGCAAAGTGTCATATTGAATGGTCTAGTCCAGTTTGTTTTTCTCACTATTATTAGATACACCTTTAACAATATTACTAGATATGTCTCTCTGCGCACACACACACACACACACCTACACAACTTTATCTCTGAACCCGACATCACAAGCCCTGCTTGATACACATAATTGAAGCTGGCCTCTTCAATAAAATGATCACACTCAACACCGTTGAGTGTTCTTTTACCGATACACTGTAGGTAGGAATGCAACACGTGTACTTTCACAGCATCAGAAGCATGCCTTTCGTGTCAGAACATAACTTCACGGGTCACCGATGACATTAAACATATCATTTACAGTAAAAAGCAAGGCGGCGAGCGTTTGACAGACAGGCGACGTGCAGTGGGGCTCAATGTCAACACTAACGAGCGCAAAGTTTTCACAGTGTGATATTACTGCAGTGTAAAAATTCAGAGTGAAACAGCTTTTGAAACTGTTTTGAACTCATGTTAGAAAAATATTTAGTTCCCGGATTCACAAAACAATGCAGGTAGACTCAACCTGCAACTTGCACTATATCTAGATGCTTTTTCAACAATGGTGCAGGCCGTGCTATCGACATCTATACAACATCAAAATGTTTGCTGGGAGTTTTCTCTGAGAATGCAATTACATGCATTACATTACATTGCAATTACAACCATAACTACATAGTGTTTAAATGTGTGTATGTGTATGTGGCAGTTTTTACCACAACCTTTGAGTCCTCTCTTTCTCTCTCTGTTGGAAGTAACATCCAACATGTGCATTGTTACACGGCAACAGCTGCAGTATGCAGGAGGAGGCAGCAATAACATTTTGCTTCCCCCATGAGCGATATCATGTTTCCCTGTGTGTGAGAGATTGATAAGAATGGGCGGGACAAGGTCAGAGAGGGAATGACCTAAATCGCCCGGTGATTGACGGGTGCTGTCATCCAATTCCATTAGCTTTGTTCCTACACACCTTGGCGGTTGCTAATTTAATCTCAGCTGTGATAGAATGTAATTTGGTTAAAAAGGGCCCCTTATTAATATTTCCAGTATCATTTTCAGCCACTGATGGGCAGAGGAACTTTCATTACCGAGAGAAATTAGGTAAGATGGCGCACAAATGGGAGACGGCGGATGAGATTGGACAGAGATGTATTGGAGGGTGGATGTAATAACTGACATTGTTAGATTCAATCAGTGACCCGAAGGCAACAAGGATGACCCCACCTGTGCATGCACACGCGCACACGCACAGCCACACACACACACACACACACACACACACACACAACCTCTCTTATATTTAGACACAATCTATAGAATAGAGGATGTCTGACAACCATTTACAGTAGCTGGCAACACACAAATAGTAAGCACCACAACAGGAGAACATAATAGAGTCCAAAAGGCTAAGGGCCCCCCAGAGGGACTAATATCCTCCTCTTACTCTGAGAAAAGACTATTCTATCCTTCTCCTCTTCCATAGGACCCAAGCCATTAGATCACCGTCATTTCTCAATATTCCTTCCTCTCTCTCTCTCTCTGTCTCTCTCTCTCTCTATGGATCTCTGAGCAGCTTAGAGGAGATAGAAAGGCGGAAACAGCCATTTAACAGCTGACATGTCGCACATTTACAGACTTACCTACATACGTTACATATTGTACAGCATATCCAGAGCGGTTAGCAGACAAATCTATTATTGTGTCCCAGCATGGGCATGTGGGTGTGTGGCAGACTGGGGAGAGGGTGGGGGTGTGAGGCTTAGCTTGGATCCAGGAGAGAGTTGAGTCAGTGGACTGACTCTCCCCTGGATCCGGTACCAGCTGCAGCCAGTTGAGGCTGATTGCAGCCGGGTCCTTTTAGTGTGAGAGGCTGACGGGTGCGTGAGTCGACAGGGATGGAGAGGATCCGGTCGGCTGTAGTATGTTTGTAGAGAGTGAGCGGAACCAGCACCAGCGGGAGAGACGGAGCAGCAGCGGCCCGTCTCCAGCAGCGGCGACCCAGCGAGGACCGCGGAGGACGCAGCCGGGGGGCAGCCTGGAAGAGCTGGCCAGTCGGGCTTGAAGCGGCCAGCTTGGCGGGCTGGCCGGCTTTGGTGCTCTGCGGCTGGCCCATCGTGACAGAGGGAGGGATGCCAGCCAGCGGAGTGGGACGGCGCCGGATAACCGCTGTCAAAACCCGGGTCGTGTTTATTTTGCTGTATGCTGCAAATAAAACGGCCCTGCTGGCCTGTTAACTCTGCCTCCTGCCTGTGTCTCTGTCTGTCACGGACCCCGGTACCGTAGCAAGTTGCTACAGGGTGATTATACAGATACGGTTCAAATTGCAGTCTCCACCAAAGAAAAGTGTTTTAGAAAATTACTACGTTGTCAGAAATCTGAAAAGAGAGATCCAATTATGTCACAGGAGAGTTAAATATATATATATTAAAAGAATCACTGTTTAAATGCCACTTTATATTGGAAGGTAGTCTCCAAGCCTTACATTTATGTTGATCAAAATAATACCAAAAACATTTTTGCCAATTTGTGAACTCAGATTTTTCAATATAACATCTTTATCTTTTAAATGAAAGTTGAAAAATTCTGTTCTGTTATGTGGATTTTTTTTAATTGGAAAACTTAAGCTAAAAAAGGTTGTCTCCAATTGTCATGCCGCTACCGTAACGCTCACCGTTTGAGTCTCCAAAATGAGCCTGATTTTAGCCACAGCTCTATAATTGCACCCAGGAAACCAGATTGCATCAATGTCCATCATAGCCACATGGGGAGTAGGTCTGTTCCAACATTTTGAAGTAATTGCACTCCTAAGTCTGAAAATCAGTGTGTGACATTTTCACATTTTGTAAAAACATTGGCTTTTATACAAAGGGCATCTGTCTAAATCAATGATCATTAGCCATGAGCTAGCTAGCACTTTGGATGTATGCCAAGAATAAGTTAACGATAGTCACTACCATAATGGTCACTACCATAACGTTGGTCTCTACCATAACAAATTGCATTGCTCTGGTATTGAAGTGGTTGTTATGGTTGATCATATTCAGTAATTAATTCAATTTTAAGAATCTAAATATAATATCCACTAAACTTTAAGTAACAACAGTGTTGGGTTATGCCTTGTTTATTCCACAAAGAGAACTCAACAAAGAGACGCGTTAACATTAGCCCAAGTGTTTGATGCGGTGTATGAAAAACAAGGTCTTTGAATGGCCTGTTATGATTCATGTCATAGTGTGACTTTATAGTGATTACTATTGATGGAAGATGAACCACTTTCACCTTGAGCAGCTATTGATATTGTTTACATTTGTTCTCTGTTTTAAAAGAGCCTTTAAACAAGACTTGTATATAAGCAGCCCAAATACACTGCTCTACTGTTATAGATTGTAGTTACAGGAGGTGACTCACTAAGTTTAGTTTACACATAAGGCAGCACACTTTCTGTTATTTTGGCATACTACCTTCTTCATTCTTTTGAGTTTTTATTTTATTCATTATAATTATTCTTGTCACTTTTATCACTGTTAATGTATTCCTCCATGAAAAGTTGGCTTCAAGTTAAAACATGCGGTTTTCTTCAACAGTGTAGTCACTACCGTAACAGTGTGGTCACTACCGTAACAGTGTGGTCACTACTGTAACAGCTGCTATTTTAAAAAATGTTTTAATAAGCTATGTAGCCAATTCAAAATCTACTACTATGTGTAAGTAGGTATCCATGTGCTTCAATCAGTCAAGTAATATGAAACTGATATGATCAATGTTGTGTATTTCACAAAGACAAAAAACATGGTTATTTTATTTTATTTAAAATTGTATTAAATAGTCTGAAAATATGTAAAATGTCGTGACTGATTTGTTAGACTTGCACTAACACATATATACTTTAGAATTGGGGAAAATGCAATACAAATTTGAAGATTTTGACACCCTCGAACACCAGGCAAATACAGCCACACACACTCCACTCAAATTCTGATGCAACCCTGCCACTCTCCAGTCTTTTTAATAGTCCTCCTACATTATTTACTTCCCCTCCAATAGTTAGACTGGACTTAGAGTAGAGTAGACTGAGTTGTCCAGTAGAGTGAAGAATGAAATTTTAGCAGGAAATCAGTCTCTAGCCGAATACATTTAGAAAATAGTCGTAGCAATTCTTGTAAATCTTTTGCCTTTGCTTTTAATTCCTGCCGGAGTATCTTTCTCCTCTCTTTCTCCTCCATCATCCCCTCTGTTGCCTCTCTTCCTCCCTGCCCCAGGCCACCCCCTCGCTCCAGTCTCATCCCGCCTTTCGGGATGGAGAGAATACAGAGGATCAGTTCTGCTCAGTGACCTTTGGGGGTGGCCTTCAATCTAAAGGTACGGCGGGGGAGTCAGAGCTTAGAGAGATTTACTGGGGTTACCTAGGGGAGAGAGAGGAGAGATTTCACCTCCAGTCCTCCAGCGGGAAAGAGGGAAGGACAAGGCATAAGAGAAGAGAAGAGATTTCAGTGTCTATTCTGGTATGGAGGAGGAGAGGAGAGGAGAGGAGAGATGCCTGCTGATCACAGTGGGACAGCAGTCCTTTGTCTCACAGCGAGTCGGTGACCACTGAGAGGAGAGGACACATGCATAGATATGTAGGATTAGAGAGACACACGGGGAGAGAGAGAGAGAGAGAGAGAGAGAGAGAGAGAGAGAACACATAATAAGAAGCCTGATGCTTTGAAGATCCTTTAAAAGAAAGTATCTGCTTCGAAAAAAAACAGCAAAAGATGCTGTGGAAGGCTGAAACGAGGTTTTTCTCACCGCACACCTCTCAACTACACTGCAGCTCTTTCTGTACTTAGGATGAGAATAGATGCCTGCTATTAGGACAGTTGAAGGTTAGAGCTGTAGAAAGCACACCTTGTGATGTGCGTGCATGTGTGTGTGTGTGTGTGTGTGTGTGTGTGTGTGTGTGTGTATACAAAACTGTCCCATGAGGGGTCCCCTTGCAGGTGGCTTTTAATTTTGGTCCAATTTGCATATATCCAATCAGGTAGAGTAATTGGGAGAGTGTGAGATAGCGTGGGGAGACAGCGTACTCGCACGCACGCACGCACACACACACACGCACACACACACACACACACACACACACACACACACACACACACACACAGAGGGAGATGGTCTGCCCTAGGATGCGAGAAGAAATTGTTGCAGACGAGCTGATGACACCGATAATTGTGACACTGAGTGATGGGTCTAATCAGCAAAAGTATCTTCCTAATCAATCGTCGCCCCCCCACCCCCCATCCACCCCACACCCGCCCCCCTCTCTCTCATCTCCCTCTCCCAGGCTTCAAAACAATTCCTTGTCCCCCACATGAAAGGCGTCCATGTTGGGAGATGAGCATGAATAGCCCGAATTACAAGTATTGACCTTGACAGGCAGCGGTAGACAAAGCTCAATGATAAGAACCACACAGGGAGGGACACATTCTCAAGATGAGGCCGGGTGAATGACTGATGCTGGAGCTGCTATAGCCAAAGTTGCAGAATTGTGTGTGTGTGTGTGTGTGTGTGTGTGTGTGTATGTGTGTATACAAAAAAGTACGCTCTTGTTGAAGCTTTGGTGCAGTATCGTATGAATTCACAGTGGATTCAGTTATATTTATAATAAACTATTTTCCCACGAATTTGCAGTCAATGTTCGTTCGCGTTCGAACATTGGTATTATTATGGTATTATCGAGTATTATTGACATTTACTATAGGTTGTTGGGAATCAATAATTCAAAAAAAAAAATCTCAAATCTACTCTTTCAAGGATTTTTTCAAGGCATATGGGTACCCTGAATATACAGTATCTTTGTCACGTTAAAATACAGAGCTCCTATTTGCTTGAAATAATTCTCACTATGTTGTTCTTGCACTGTCCTCTTGCCCTGAAAGTGAGGTGCTGTTGCTGCCACAACGTGGGGTTCGATGGTACTGGTTGCTAATATGTACCTGCACCAACGTCACTATGATTAGTACTTACTTAGTAATTGGTTAGTACTTGGTTATTGAATTGACTTTGATTCAGCTCTCGTCATAGAATGAGAACAGGTAGAATAATAACACACCTATGGCTAGTATGCAACTGCTGTACGATGTGATATGTTATATTCTTGTCACACAATGTTGTCTTGGAAACAGAAGGCGTTGTTAGTTGAATGTGTTGACAAACTGCAACAAACACAGTGAGAATTTCACACCAACGGATGCTTTCGACAAGGTAACAAATCAACTTCCTGTGTCTAATGTATAGGCTGCACACTGTTTGTTTGACTATCAACACTGTCAAAATAAAGCACATGTTACCGGAAAAAATAACCATTCCATGAATGTCCATGTGAACGGCGATGCTCGTTCTAGTCCTTCTAACTCTGCGGTTGGAGTGCGGTTCCTTCCTCTGGAGGCGTGATGAAAAATGCATGTGCTTGAGAATGACAGCTAATTTCAGAGAGAGAGAGAGAGAGAGAGAGAGAGAGAGAGAGAGAGAGAGAGAGAGAGTGACACAGTTTGCGAATTGTAATACTCTGGAGAAGCCTAATCAAAAGGAGAAGGGCCGGCTCGAGTAGAGAGAAACACCGAGCAAACCCGTAATTACCAACAGCCAAGCAAATGGGCCATCTAGGCACACAACCACTTAATTGGTAGTTAGGTTTTGCTGTGGAAAGGCACAAAAGCACCAGAGATAATTTCTTAATGGGGGCCTATTAAGTCTGAGGATCTGGCATTTAGGGCACACAAAGAGGCCCAACACAAACATGCCCAAACACACACACACACGTGTGCACGAACCACACCGAGACACATCGTGGCTGTGTCCTGTCCACACACACACACACACAGATGTATCATCGAGGGTTGCAGGTGTCTCTACTCTCCTTAACACCCTTTAGTGAAACATTGTTCGTCGCTTTCAGATGAAGCTCCTGTTATAGAGGAAGTATTGTAAACTCACTGCGCTCACGTAGCTTGAAGTGTTAACAGGAAGAGGAGTCGGGGAATCGACAAAGCTTTTACGTGCTTTTCCTACCGGGTTGACTGCTATGTGACTCCTCCTTTCTCTCATACTCTCTCTCTCTTTCTCTCTCTCTCTCTCTCTCACAGAGACCTGCACGCACACACAGCGCCACTCTGTGCTGCTCCAGTTGATTGAAAGCTTCGGCTTATCCGAGCCCTCCGAGACAAGAGGACAAAATGTGTGGATCCTTGCCGGCAAACAGCAAACCATTGGGTCATATAAATTCCTGCTCTTTTCTGCACTTTCCGACTGAAAAGTAATAAAGGTTACCGCCGGCAATAGCGCGGTGCACTCTGCTCCCACAGTTCAACACGGCGGAGAGGTGACGACTAAGTACTAGCACTTCTTCTACCCTTTCACTTTCCCTTCCCTTTTCAATCAACCGCTACCACCTTGTGTGTGTGTGTGTGTGTGTGTGCGTGCATGTGTGTGTGCGCGTGCGTGTCTCTTTATCTTGTTCTCTCACCTCTTGTCATGGACAGCTGCTGATGCCTCTGTTGCTAAGAGGCGAACGCGTGCAAAGTAACACACACACACACACACACACACACACACACACACACACACACACACACACACCGCCGTCCAGCCTAGCAGATGCGCTTGGTCAGTGCGGCGGGGCAGGCTCTGTAAAATTACACTTGAGGACATAATCTCGACACTGCAACCGCGTTATCTCGGGGCTGCCGCCGCCGCGATGTCGATGCAGCGGCAGAAAAAAAAACATAGAAGCGCGCGAGACAAGTAAGCCGGGAGGAAAGTGTGATGAGCCCTCTGCTGCACCTCAGTTTATTTAGTTTGGTGGGAAAAAAATGAATTGAGAGACAATTTGTGGGAAACTCATGTGCATTAAAGATTCCTGTCCTCAGCTAGCTATGTTTTTTTTGGTGTTGCTATATATCTGCTATATGCCAGCAGGAGCTAATCTCTTAGGAAAACATTTATCTATCTGGAATCTTGTTTAATCATCTCCGTGGTGCTGTGCAGCTCAGCATCTAAGGGGCTAGGTGGTTTGGATTAGCCCCCCCCCCTGCTGTGTTCGAGTCTTATCACAGCCTCCACACTATATCCGGCTACAAGTCGATGGCGTCAGCCCAAGAATCCCCCCTCTCCGCGCAAAGACCCAAATTCAACCCGTTGCTTTTTTTCCGTCGAGCGACGATATCTGTCCGCGCGACATATCAATTTCCCCCCCGCAGGGGTCTTGATCTCGGTGTCTTTTTTTTTTTTCCTCTTTGAAGCCGTGTTTTACACACTCATTGAGACGACGCGACCCGTCCTCCGTCTCCCAGCACCTCGTCGCCCGTCCTCATCAGGGTTTATAGGCCGCTGCTCACGGGTAGAAAGAAAATGGCCGCCGCAGGTAGCAGATATGTCATGGAGTCTTGCGGAGAGGTTAATGATGGGCTGGTTGTCATTCCTGAGGCGGAGATGGAGATAGAGGCATACACACACACACACACATGCATGACCACACACACACACACACACACACACACACACACAGACGGATGTCAGGGAAGTGAGTGATGCATGTTACCCTGAGTGTTTCTGACAAGCCTGAGCGGTCAGGGAAAACAAGGCCATGCTGCTTGATTACTAACTGACATATGAATATGTGCAGTAGTCTACTCTGTGTGTGTGTGTGTGTGTGTGTTTGTGCGTGCGTGCGTGCATGTGTGTGTGTGTGACAAATACCACCACCTGGCTCAGTATACATGCAGCATTCCCACAGGCACTCAACCCTGTGCTTCAGGCTTCTAGAGCACACGTCCCAATAATTACCCTTTCATCGCTCTTCAAAGTGTGTATCAGAGGGCGTGCGTGTTTAAATGTGTGTGTGTGTGTCTGTGTGTGTAGCTGTGGGCCTGCTGTTGCACATGTGTTGAGGGCATAATTATCCTTTCATACGTCTGCAGAAAGCTACTGCCCACTCACTCTCTCTCCTCTTTTCTCACTCTTACCATTTCCCTTATGTTTTTACTTTACTTGCCCTCCTTCATGTTTGCGTCTACATCCATCAATCAACCTCCCCATCAATCTCCGGAATACGCACCCCTAGTTTTTATCTCTCTCTCTTTCCTCCCTCCTCCACCCTTCGTCTTCCACTCTTCCCCTTACTCCCACTCCCCTATCTTTCTGCTGTTAGGCTAGTGTGTGTGTGTGTGTGTCCATTTGTCTGCAGAGTGGATGGAGCCCAGCTGTCTGAGCTGTCAATCACTCTGCCAGGAGATGAGATCAGGATGTTCAGAGGACACACAGCACCTATCTGGCACTCTGCAGATAAGAGTGCTGCAAGCAGGGGTGTGTGTGTGTGTGTGAGGAGTGAGCTATCAGGTTGAAGGTGTGTGTGTGGTCAGTGAGCGACGTTGAGTGTGTGTGGAGGGCCGATGTGTGTACTGTATACACCCAGAGCTGTATCATCAATCACAGATAAGCCGAGTCAGGGATGTTGGAGAAGTTGAGCCCACCTACATTCACTTGAATGCCTTTAAATGAATTTGACCGGATATGACGATCACTTACCAATCATATTTCAACTATATTTTACTGTATTAGGAGTAATAGGTACACTAGGTAAGCTGTTGGGTATCAACAGCTTGTAGACTTTCTAGTCAGATAATCTCACAGCGCCAAACATGTCAGCCATAAAAAACTCTTGAAAATAGAAGAAGTGCTGGTAGCATTTTGCAGCATAAACTCAACCCCTGATCTGACCTCAACCCTCCCTCAACCCTCCAACCATAAGTGTGTGTGTGAATGTGCTTAGTGTTTGCATCCATAGGCGTGTGTGGAATGCCGATCCGATCTAGTCATCCTTATCCTTCATCCGCTCTGCGCCCAGATTTAACTGTAGACCCCCCTCACACTCACACACACTCACACACACACACACACACTAAGCCCCAGCACTTAGCCATCCCCGCTAAATCACACACACACACACAATATTTTATCGCTTCAAAAAACCGGCTGGGACATTTGTTTCTCTCCTTGTTTCCAGCTTGCTTAACGCTGCCAAATTGAACCAACTTAAAAGAACAGGGTGAGATCTTTTGAAGAGAAGCGTGACACAAACATAGCTAAGGATGAGAGAGGAGTAGAGGGATGAACAAACCACCCCCCCCCGTCTCCCTCCCTCCCCATCCGACTCCACCCCCCCACCATGTGCATAATTCTGTCTCGGAGGAAGCTCTGCTGGTCTTAGATGTTATGATTTGCATGGATTTTGGGGAGGAGCAGGGGTGGATTTGTGGGACACTCATGACTTAACGTGACCAAGGAGGCATGCTGGATTAAAAAGCTGAGTCTGTGATAAGGGGATGAAGGGAGGAAAGAAGAAAGGGGGAGAAAGGTGGAGCGGTCCAAGGTTTGACACCGGGTATAAGATGGACGCATTTGTGAAGATGCTGTGCAGCTCAGGCAACTCAACATGAGGAAGTGCGGCCATCTTGCCCCCAGGTAGGGCATTACAATCAGCCAGCTGATTGAGACAAGAGTGGAATCTCCAGTCCACAGGGGGAACCCGTCCAAGCTGCTGAAGGTTCTCCCGACGAGCACGTTGAGTTGGTAATTTGAGTTAATGATTAAAGGTGAGCGTTTCGTTTGACTCTTGCCCTATAGCGTGATCTGTGCCAGGAGAAACCGCCCTCAGATTGGATTTGTGACACCTGACTTTTCCCCTTGGGTGCCACAACACACACACACACACACACACACACAAAATGCAAAGTACAAAAAACAGAAGCGAAGCAAATTCTCTCCTGTCCTTTCTAACTCAACCCATTTCCTGTCATTCCTTTGCTTACAGTGTATCGACTCACTCACTTCTCCTCCTGATTTTCTCGCCATCACTTCTTCCGCCACCAAAAGTCCTTCCGTCAGCTACAAACACCACCCCCTCCCTCCATCCCTCCCTCTCTCTCTCTCTCTCTCTCTCTCTCTCCACACACACACACACACACACACACACTTGGTTTCAGTCTTGGTGGCCTCCCTGGAGTGCAGTGTGTCTAACCAAGCTGTCTATGGCTGTCTGTCAGTCACACATCAACTCTGAGACTTGCCGGAGTAACAGAGGGTGGAGGGAGGTGGAAGGCCACGGTGACTGCGGGAGGGACTTATGGATGGTGTGCATGTCTGCGTGTGTGTGTGTGTTTTCATGCGTTTGTATGGATGCAGGTGTGTGTGTCTTAGTATTAGACCAGCACCTTGAAAAGAAACAACAAAACACCTCTGACCACCTCTTTTGCTGCTCTGTCTCTTCATCCCTGAAACCCCCCACACCGCCTCTCTCTCCCTCCCTCTCTCTCTCTCTCTCTTCTCATTTTTTTTTCTCTCTCCCCCTGTCGGCTCCCTCTCCACAATTTTTCGAGTCCCCCCCCCTCAACTCCCCGCACTCTCTCCCTCCTGCCTCTCTCTTCAAATGACAGGCTCCCCTGTTAGCCCCTGTCACCATAGCTGCCACCCTGGCAGCAAATGATACAGTGTGAAGCTGTGTGGGAGTCCTTTTTGCAGTGCTGAAGATGTTTCACTCTATTTTATTCTCCGCTGGCAACGGCTCACGGGTCCGGATTATGAATGTAAACACCAAATGAACTATCTCCTAAATACCTGAATACTCCAACCCCAAACGCCACAATATGTACTCTAATAAACTATGAAATAAAATATGAAAGATGTGTCAAGGATGACCGATAATTTGGACAATTAAAGGACAGCCACTTCTTTGCTTGCTCCAGCCAATTTGTGTATTAATCCATAGTAGGGAACAGAGGGGGACACATGTGAAACCAGGTGTATCTATCATTAGCCGTCCCCCTTCCCTACACCATCTCCTTTAGAAGGACCGCCCACAGCAACACACTCAAATTATTCATGGGAACTGCAGACCAGCGAGCACCCAGCAGGAATATCACTCATCCATCCTCAGATACACGGGCACTTTAATTTGACAGTGTGAAATTGGAGCACCTCTGAACCGCCCCCCCCCCCCCCCCCCCTCCCATCCTATTCCCTCTTTATTCACTGTCACTGGTACGTCTCTGAAAATTGTGGGAAACTTCGCTTTTGCTTTTTTTCTTTTTAAATAATATTCACAGAAATATGATCTCTCTCTTTTCCTCCTCGCTCAATTTTTTTTTATCTCAAACTTTTACTACCATTTCTACACTTCATTCTACCTTTTTTACATCATCTCTCAATAGTATCCCCCCTCCATCCTCGTTGACAAAGCGCAACAATGCAGGCGGAGAGCCTGATGACAGTGCTATCTGATATGAAGAGAAGAGTGAGCTTCTGATAGGGGGCCCCGCTAGGGCTACTCAACCATCTACCTCCGTATTCAATTGAAACATACACTCACCGGCCACTTTATTAGGTACTCCTGCTCGTTGACGCAAATAGCCTGCTCGTCCAAACCGCACATCACGTGGCTGCAACTCAATATATAAAGCTTGCAGACGTGGTGAAGTATCGTTTTTAGCTCGACCAAACATTAGAATGAGCAAGATGCGTGATCCGAGAGCGACTTTGACCGTGGTGTGATTGCTGGTGCCAGACGTGGTGGTTCCAGCATCTCACATCTCACACAGTCTCTAGAGTTTACAGAGGATGGTGCGATAAACTAAAAAACATCCAGTGAGCTGCATTTCTGTGGCCAAAAACACCTTGTTAATGAGAGAGGTCAGAGGAGAATGGGCAGACTCACAGAAAGGCCACAGATGCTCAAATAACAGCTCTTTACAACAGTGGTGTGCAGGAGGCATCTTGTTGAATCCATGCCGTGAAGAATTCAGGCTGGTCTGGAGGGGAAATGGGGTCCCACCCGGTACTAGATAGATGTACCTAATAAAGTGGCCAGTGAGTGTCTATTGGACCAAGGAATTATGATGATGGAGATTCATTTCGTTTAGCATTTTAGCCCAATACTAAATGAAAATACTTTGTATATACTTTGTAATAACTATGTTATTACCACAGTACGTTACAGCGTGGATTTAGCATCCACTTCATCCCTAATGGCTACAGCGAACTACATAAGCTAGTTTTATTGTTTTCCAGGAACATTGTGTGTGCTTTGCCTGGTCCATGTAGCCAACATAACACACAAAATGTGAGCAAAGGATAAAAACTAGTTTATGTCCGCTGCAGACCTTTGTAGTGACACTCGTGATGATGGTGCTACTGTCAAGTTTATTTAGAGGAAATGTCTGTGGAATGTGGCTATTTTAGTCACAACAATGTGTTTCATGTAACTAGCTATAACTAGCTAGTGTTTATTCAATGTATCTAATCTAATATCCGTTATTGCATGTTCACCAATGTTGCAGAGCATGTCTAAAACACCTGAAACCCTGAAGGAATGCTCTGAAATGCCTGCGGAAATATCTTCTTTTCCCTGTGATATGGACTCGTCGCATCACAGCAGCGAAGATAGAACGACAACACTATAGAAACTTTGATTTTCCAAATGAAATATTGAGAATAGCCTAATTGGCTGATTCTTTATCTGTGAATAAAACAAGTTAAACATAATAATGTCCTGAAGTAGTAGTTTAAACGCATTTGGTGTAGCCATTGATGTTTTTATCTACACATTAGTGCTAATTGGCAGCTGTGTTTTCAATGAACTTAAAAATAAAATGTCCCCTTATAGGTATCGTGTAGTGCAGGGGTAAATCTACTTAGATTGACTGGACCAAAGAACTACAGTATCAGTTTCCTTAAGGAGTATTTATATTTCATTACTGTCATTCCGCCTAAGAAAAAAAATACATGTAACTGTATTTACTGTACATATCAAAAAATTCACTGCTAGGCCAGCAGTTCTGTTTTCTGGCTCTGGACGTAGTGAATTCAGACAGAGACGCCTTGGGCTATGGATCTGGGTGAGTGTTTTCTGATAGATGTGCCTCTCCACTCCACTTCAGCCTCAGCAAATACTTGAGAGTGGGATAGGCTAAGAACACATTTACTCCCAGTTGCACATACTGCCATACTTCAGTCCTACGCTACTGTAGCACCCAGTCCTTCTTTTATTGATGTTTGGAGTCATTCAGTTTGTCCTCAATAGGATATAGTGTGTTTTCTGTGACTTTCTTTTTTAACTTTCTTCTTATGTCACCAAAAAAAAAAGCAAAAGCAAAAGCAATGGAACTGCTTGAGCTGCTTGTTTCACACTATTAGAAAAATACACATTGGTAATTAAGAAATTAATATTTCAACACGGCGCACCTCCTCAGTTATTTATCCTCCATCTTTGCAAGCTATGTGTTCACTATGAGGAAACCGTTACATGAATTTGAAAGTAAAGAAAAACAATGAAAAAGAAAAAGATATGAAATCAACACACATACAGATATGTGAGCTACAGAGAGAAATAGAACAGTCATTACAGGTATCTGTGTTTCCTCCTCTTGTCTCAGAATATCCATAATCACAGGAAGTATGGTGGGGCCAAGAAGGAAATTCTTTAGCTGTTAGTAGGGAGGATAAACAAATTGGCTTCGTGAGGGAGAAAAAGTGAGAGAAAGGGCTTGATCAGGCTTGATCCGGGTCAGCTAGGAGTGTGCGGAGACTGGAAAATGAAGATAGACTTGTTTGAACAGTTAACTGTGCCGACGGAGATAGTTAGCGCTAGCCTAAGGCCGGACATGCTGCTGTGGTCAGAAGTGCAGAAAATGTATTGTATCGAGCTCACGGTCCCCCGGGAAGACCGAGTTGACGAGGCAAACGAGATGAGATGGCAGCGGAGGCAGAACAGCGAGGTTGGAGGTCTCGGGTACGGCCAGGTAGAAGTTTGTTGTCGAGGATCCGTGGCAAAGTCAGTTTTTGCCCTGCTAGGGGAGTTGGGCATTCGCGGGTGGAATTTGAAACAAGCAGTTAGGAATATGTTTCAGGCAGAGGAAGGAGCAAGTGAGTGGTTGTGGATGAGGAGGAAGCACGATTGTGTACTTTAGCATGATTCAGCATTGTTTGGCATTGTATATTATAGTGTAGTATTGTGTAGTAGTGTGTGGCATTGTGTAGTGTTGTGTGGTATATTGTAGTACTGTAGTATGGTATTGAGGGGGGTCTGTACCGCTAGCTAGGTAAGTGCCTGTCAGTCAAGCATAGTCATAGTGACTAGCACTTATTGTAAGTCGCTTTGGATAAAAGCGTCTGCTAAATGACTGTAATGTAATAGTGGCACACGAACGAACACACACACACACACACACACACACACACACACACACACACACACTGTCTTCCCCTATGTAGTTGTGTTGTTGTACCATATAGAGTGTTTGCACCTACGTCACGGTTTGGTCAGTAACCTGGATGCGTGTTCAATTTGTTCAATTTAAGCTGACTTTAGGATGTCTAAACCACGGAAAAGTTCAGGAAAACGCGTGGAAGCTGCTAAAACTTACAGAGAAGGACTTAGTCAGCAGGAAGGGGCGCAATATTTTGAGAAACTAAGGTTAATAGGTGGTGAAGATCCCTACGAGCTGGCTCCTTCGTCTTGGAATGACGACCCGACAGTTCAATTCTGCCTTCTATTTCCTATCCCGACATAGTGAACTACCTCGTTTTTTCGCCAAAGCCCATACACAGCTGAAGACCTTAAATGTTACAAAGGTTCGGAGGCCTACAACCAGATGGTGTGTTGGGTGAGCGAGGCACAGTATCAGCTCATCGATGACATGTGTATTGTGAAAGCCAAGCTAGGTGATGCAATAACGTTACTAGATCAACTGATCTTTACATTTTGGAAATTTAAGATCTAAGATTTTTAGGATTTCGAGTCTAATAGTCTACTAGTAAAAATTTACTACAAATAGTACAGATTTTGCTTTCCTGTCATATTAACAGATGGCACCCAATCTGGGTCATCCTTCTTGACTTTTTACCTGGAATACAATGAGAAATGTAGCACACTTTTGAGGCTACATTTAAGGAAAATGTTACAGAAACTATAGAAGTCTTAGTAGTACAATGAAATGAGATCAGAATCAGATATTAAGCCAAGAATGCAAGAAACAGCAGCTTAATATCAATATGCTTGCATACTATTACACTATAAAATTAGTTAAGAGTTATTAATATTTCACCTAATGCGCAGAACAAACTCCAATGTTGTCAAGATTCTTGCCCTGGAAATCCTGGTTCAATTTGGCCAACCACAAATGCCTCCGCCTCCTTTCCTCAGACAATTTTTTGCACTCTCCTCACTGATTGTTGCAATGTTTGGCAATCTGAAGCACTCCAAAAGTGGAGAGGAGCTTTGATATACTGTATGTGACCCACTGCAAGAGTGAGGTCAGATAAGACCGGACAACGCCACCTTGGGAGTTTCACCCAAGGAAATATCTGTACTTTTGATGACCAGAAGAGTTTCCCCAAGACACAAGTAAGTAGGGACAGTAGAGCCAGAGACGTGATATTCAAGGCCCGATGGGCAATTTATTTCAAAATACAGCGAAGACGAAGCTGGGGATAAAGGTCGGAGTTAAAACAACAATTTTATTAAACAATCTACTACAAAACAATATTAAAATGCGGAGGGAACGCTAGGGAGTGCTACTGACTGCCACCAGAAATAATAATAAATGGAAGGTGGCTGACCGACTGTAGGGATCGTACCTTGGACCAGGGGACCGACCGTATCACCGCCACGCGTGCTCCGGGTGTCAACATGCGCGCACACACAAACACAGCAAACACACACACACACACACACACTGCAAAAGAGTGAAGAAAAGGGTGTCAGTGCACTGGGTTAACACTAAAACAACGCCATGCAGTGTGAGGGAAGAGAACCCGGTCCTGGAAGAGGCCTAACACGTATGGTCAACCAACCGCTCCAAACAAAAGGAAATAAATTAATCAAAAACAAGAGATGCAAAAATGACAACAACTATCCAGTAAATAAAGAAAACACAAAACAACATTACACAGAAAACGCTGGCGCAGTCAGCATACTCTTTTACATTTGCCCAATAAAATATATTCACGGCGTACCGGCAATACACAGGTGAAACCAGCCTTTTACCCTGACATAGATTTTAGGAAAAAGCAAAGCAGCAGCGGCGATGTCCTAAAAGACAGACGATCGCCTGTTATTTATACAAAAGCGTAATCGTCATACATAATACAAAGAAGTCTGGCCGCCAACATTACCTTTACGGTAGCGCTACCTCCCGCTGCGCAATGGATACCCCGAAGCACCTATAAGACAGTCATTTGGTAAATCTGGCCCGTGCACGGATCGCCTAGTGCAATACAAGGGGATTGTCTATATAGGAGGAATACTGCCCATACAATACCTGCTATAGTAGACAGCAACCCAGAGTTTACCCGCCGGGGAAACACAACAGCCCGTGACACCTGTTCCAACAATAAAATGGTAAGACCTCAAGCCACATTATACCCAATAAAAGCAAACCCAATAGTAGACATACCTCTTAGCAGCGATCGGCTCTACACAATGCCACGGCACAGGGAAACCAGAATTCAGGCTTAACCATAGCGTGTCTTACCTGGGGTATATATACGCACTCTGTAAACAAGCTAATTGCTTGATACTTCGCCTCTCCGCCCCGAAAACTATGGGGGGGGGCGTGGCTGCAGGACAGCAGAACTACGGCAGCCGAGTAGCTCCGTTTGTAGAGACTGGAGCTATTTCTACCGGTTACAATCTTCCCCCGGGTTTTCTATCGGCGTCCCGTCGATAAGGTACCACAAAAGGATTTGTTGGCCATATAATACTGCTAGCACCAAGGTCTAAAGATTGCTACGACCATACTACTAGAGCCTGGTACTAGGGAGTTCGTAACCCCACTCACCCTGCTCCTCACCGACACTGGGAGGTGGTGGACATTAGGGTGGAGTCCCGCTGTCATCCGAATAGTTCTTCTTGGGGTAGGGGCACCCGTCACAGGGGCAGTCTCTGGAAAAACAGGAGGAACAGTTACTACTGGGGGACTTAAAAGCGCTGTGCTATCGTGAGAGGATGTAATGCAGCTTGGCTGGACCGGTAAAGGTGGGCCATCCACTGAGGGCTCCAGGGCTACCCAGAGACCTTGTTCGGGTTCATCCTCATCACCAACCCCTTGGCGTCCCACAGGATTGGTCTGAGGAGGTTCAGGGCACAGATTTGGAGGCACAGGTTTTAGCATGGACCGGTGTACTTGTCGGGCTTGGCCCATGTCTTGCAGTGGCAAGATGGAATAAACGGTGCCGCCTTGGTCAGGTGCTTTTGAGACCTTAAAGATCGCCGAGCCCCAGGCATCTTGGATCTTGGCCCGGCCACGAATGGAATGGTCTCGCAGAAAGACTAGTTGGCCAACCTGCAATGGGTCACTCTGCACCTTCTTGTCATACCTCTCCTTTCTTTGTGCAGCAGCTGTCTTAGTCCTTTCCCTGGCCCCCTCGAAGGCTACCTGGAGGCGCCGACGATGTTCTTTGACCCACTCACAGATGCTGCCAGCCACGGGTTCTTCGACTTGGCCCAAAAGAAAGTCCACGGGGAGTTGGGGCTCTCGGCCAAACATGAGGAAGTAGGGCGATTCCCCGGTCGATTGATGGATGGTGGTGTTGTAGTTAAACACCAGCTGGGGGAGATGTTCTGGCCAGTGCCTCTTCTGCTCGAGGGGAAGTGTGCGCAGCAAGTCGTGCAAGGTCCGGTTGAACCGCTCACACTGTCCATTGCCCTGAGGGTGGTATGGGGTGGTACGTGTCTTCAGTATTCCATATAACTCACACAGCTGCTGCACGAGTATCCCCTCAAAGCTTCGACCTTGGTCAGAATGGAGGCGTGCTGGAACACCATAGCGGTAGAACCATTCCTTTACCAGCACGTTAGCCACCGTAGATGCCCTCTGGTCCCTGGTGGGTACCACCTGTGTGAATTTAGAAAACACATCTGTCATTACCAACACTTGCTCCCTCCCATCCCTGGAAGGCTCCAGGAATGAGAAGTCGATGGCCAGCACCTGGTTCGGCATTGACGCCAGCAGATGACCCATGGGAGCCCGGACTTGGGGATGCGGAAGTTTAGCCAAGGTGCATCGTTCACATTGTTGACACCAGTTCTTAATGTCTTTACCCATCCCGGGCCAGTAACACCTCTGACGCACTAGTTCTGTAGTACGCTCAATACCCTGGTGGCCATGGTTCTCATGTAGCTGCTGTAACACCTCCTCCTTCAAACACTCGGGCAGCAGCAGCTGATGGACCTCTTCTCCCCCGTCTGGTCGGAACACACGCCGGTAAAGAAGGCCATTCTCATGGTGGACCCGATCCCACTGCCGAAGTAGTCCACGTGTCTGCAGAGGTAGGACCTCTCGCTCGGCCGGACTAGGCATCCTCTGCTGGTGCCAGAAGGGGAGAAATGCCCTGATGGTGGGGTCAGCCCCTTGGAGTCCCCTCAAGTCGGTCATGGTGCGAGCAGGAAGGACAGAGATAGCTGCCTGAGTCACCTGTGGTGGTTCATCTTCCCTGGCCGCTTGCTGCAGGGGTTCTGGTAGAGCTGTCCCCGGCAGGGCATGTTCCATGGCCTCTGTGGGCACTGCAATGCACTGTCTGGACAGGGAGTCTGCATTTTGGTTCATGCGCCCCGGGCGATAACGCACACTGTAATTAAAGGCAGACAGTTGAGAAACCCACCTTTGCTCTGTGGCACCCAATTTAGCTGTTCCCAAGTGACTCAACGGGTTGTTATCAGTCCAGACTATGCACTGCTGACCCCACAGATACTCACGGAACTTCTCCGTCATGGCCCACTTCATGGCAAGGAATTCCAACTTCATGGAACTATAGTTCTTCTCAGATGGGCTCAGGCTTCGGCTGGCATAGGCAACAGGTCTCACCTTGCCGTCTTGCTCCTG
Source organism: Hoplostethus atlanticus (assembly GCA_034670405.1). Lineage (NCBI taxonomy): Eukaryota > Metazoa > Chordata > Actinopteri > Trachichthyiformes > Trachichthyidae > Hoplostethus > Hoplostethus atlanticus. Next base: position 1,429,268 of record JAXDDX010000021.1, read on the forward strand.
TGACAGCACCGCTCCCAACCCATTGTGGCTGGCATCTACTTCTAAAATGAAAGGGAGGGAGAAGTTTGCAAAAGCCAGGATAGGGGAATCTACCAGCCGTGCCTTCAAATCCTGGAAGCTCCTCTCGCACGGTTCCGACCAAGCTTCCTGCAACAGTGTCCCTCGCCCCTTTCGAGTCTTGGTCCCGGTCAGCTCGGCAATCAGGCGATGCAATGGGGATGCCAGCTTCGCAAACCCACCGACGAAGCGGCGGTAATAGCTGGCAAAGCCCAAAAAGGACCTCAGCTCAGAGACATTGGAAGGACGAGGCCAGTGAGCAACAGCAGACACCTTGTTAGGATCAGTAGAGACCCCGTCACGAGAGACGAGGTGACCCAGGTATTGTACCTCTTTCCTGAAAAAACAGCATTTCTCCAGCTTGGCCTTGAGGCCTTCCTGTCGCAGGCGACTCAACACCAGATCTAGGCGGTCCAGATGTTCATCCACACTAGAGGAGAAAACAATGATGTCATCCAGATATAACAAGAGTGACTGGCAGTGCTGCGCCCCGAACATCCTCTCCATTAACCGCTGAAAAGTGCTGGGGGCATTACATAACCCAAAGGGCATTCGGTTGAACTCGAAAAGCCCAAAGGGTGTACAGAAGGCGGTTTTCGGCTTGTCCTGCTCAGTCACTGGGACTTGATTATACCCGCTAGTTAAATCCATTGTCGAAAACCATTTAGCACCTGACAGAGCATCGAGAGATTCCTCGATACGAGGGAGGGGAAAAGCGTCCTTCCTGGTCTTGCTATTCAGGTGCCGGTAATCGACACACATACGCAGGCTGCCGTCTTTCTTTCGCACCAGGACGATGGGAGCGGCGTAGGGGCTACTACTCTCCCTAATGACCTGGTTGTCCAGCAGCTGGCGTATATGGGCCTTGACAGCATCATAGTCTGAGGGGGGAATGCGCCTATACCTCTGCCTGATGGGAGTGTCGTCAAGTAGCGGTATGTCATGGGAGATTAGGTGGGTGCAGCCAATATCTCCTTCAAAAGCTGAAAACACTGCCTCATGTTTAGACAGTAATGACCTAACTTTGTCCTGCTCTGACTCCGAGAGAACAGATAGGTCAATGGCCTTCAGTTGGTCCTCCACTACACTACCCTGCACTGTTTGAGTGTGAGTAGTGGCTGGGATTGTGCCTGGTTCTCTGACCACCTCGGTGACTCCTGGAGGCATGCTCACAATCTGTGCTGGAGTTAAGAGCCCTACTGTGCTACGGGGGTGCAGGGTAACACTTGCGGTACCTATATTAACAAGTGGGATATAGGCAGTACCTCGCACTACATGCACCAGAGAGGACGACAAGAGGAGGCCATCAGGTAGTGAGTGGGTACTTCCCAGGGGCTCAATGAGGGCGGTACTAGGGGCTTTGCCAAGCTGCGCAGCACAGGTTGTAGCCACCAGCTTAACAGTCCCTCCAGGTATATGAATTGGTCTCCTACCTCGGACCTTGGCAACTCCTGCTCTAGACCCCTGGGGGCTATTCTGGACCTGCTGACAGTGCTGAAAGGCCTGTTGCCACGACTGGGAGGCATACTTCACTGGTGGGAGATCAAAAAGTGCCGGGCCATGCTGACCAAACAGCTCATCATAGCACTCCCGAATCACATTCATGCCCAGCACACCAGGAACCTCAGGTGGAGATACCTGCCCTGGGGGGTCTTTAACAATCAACACTCCACACCTGGGGATTACCTTACCAAGTACCGCCACGTCCAACTCCACGTAACCAACATAAGGTATCTCTAGCCCATTTGCAGCTCGGAGTTGTAACCAACGGCAAGACTGGAGTTTCTCCTGGAAGTTCTTAAGAAAGAAACTTTCCCCAACAGTCGACACCATTGACCCAGTATCAAGCAAGCAGTTTACCACTACTCCCCCCAACCTAATGGCTACCTTGGGGCATGACCCTACCAGACAGGATGCTGCAGCATGGCTTACCGGGCTGTGTTCCTTAGAGCCAATAAAGTCCCCTCCCGATGTGTGGCTCCGCACATCAGAGGGAACTAGTTTCCCGCCGGCTGAGAGGTAGTAGTGGACTCAATCTGTGGGGAATGGACAATGGGGGTGCGGGACTGATAAGGAACACGCTCATTGTCACATTCACGAGCATAATGTCCTTGCTTTTGGCATCGTCTACAAATGACAGTAGTGGGGCGACTAGGCCTGGGATGGCTTGAGGGTACTTTCATAGCCAGGACGCTTTGGGTCAACTGGTTAATCTGTTCCTGCTGTTTCTGCAACATAGCCCTCAGCTCGACCATCTCGGGACTGGCAGAGCTGGCTGGGGGTTGGTCGGCCTTACTCTGAAACCTAGAAGACTGCATTGCACACAAGGAGGGGACAGAAAAACTTCTACCTCTACCGTCGTTTGGCCTGCCCTCGCGCTCCCACCGGATGGCTTCAGCACGTACATCGAGCATGGAGGATTGCGGGTTCTGGCGAACTGCTCGCTTCAATTCCCTGCGGAGGGCAGAATCATTCACATGTTCAGCAAACTGGTCACGTATAAGGACATCAGCATTGGGCATACCATTAGGGGCACTCTGCTTTACCTGATCCATCAGAGAAAACAATGCATGAGAGTATTCCTGTAATGCTTCCCCCTCTAGCTGTTTCCTGGAAAAGAAGTTCTCCTGCAGGGCAACATATGATTTGGCACACCCATACAGCTCTTTAAGAATAGCTAAAATCTCTTCTGGGTCCTCTCTCTCAGCCCTAGTCCTATACTTTATCTCTGCCTTAGCTTCGCCCTCTAGATGATCAAAGATAAAGTATGCTTCATCGAGAGGCCTCAAATGCCTAGCCCTCATGCTAGCTCGAACTTCTTCTATCCATTCATCAATACCAATACCCGTTGTCCCTCTAAATATGGGACACTTCCGCTCCCTGGGGAGGTATAACAAACGCTCAGAGGACATGGAGCTACTAGGAATAGGGGGCCCGAAGTTAGTAGAGCTACTGGTGCCTGCTTGGGACTCTGCTCGTTCCTGCAGCAGTCGCTCCTTGTCAGCCTTAAGCTGTTGCACCAGTTCCCGTAGTTCATCCAGTTCTGCAGTCATGGCGGCAAAACACAAGGGCGGTTAGTCTCGGGCCCACTTCTTGAAGCTAGAGGAGGGTGTAAACTCTGCCCAATGGAGTCCTCAGGTCCCACGTTGCACCAACTGCTGCTTTGCCTTAAATACCTATATACACTAACAATTTAGCTGCCCTTAGAGCTACAGGCTAAAAAAAAAAAACAAATCGAACGTTGAAGTTCACGTCTCTGCTCGCCCTATCCTGCCGACAACGCCAAAATGTGACCCACTGCAAGAGTGAGGTCAGATAAGACCGGACAACGCCACCTTGGGAGTTTCACCCAAGGAAATATCTGTACTTTTGATGACCAGAAGAGTTTCCCCAAGACACAAGTAAGTAGGGACAGTAGAGCCAGAGACGTGATATTCAAGGCCCGATGGGCAATTTATTTCAAAATACAGCGAAGACGAAGCTGGGGATAAAGGTCGGAGTTAAAACAACAATTTTATTAAACAATCTACTACAAAACAATATTAAAATGCGGAGGGAACGCTAGGGAGTGCTACTGACTGCCACCAGAAATAATAATAAATGGAAGGTGGCTGACCGACTGTAGGGATCGTACCTTGGACCAGGGGACCGACCGTATCACCGCCACGCGTGCTCCGGGTGTCAACATGCGCGCACACACAAACACAGCAAACACACACACACACACACACACTGCAAAAGAGTGAAGAAAAGGGTGTCAGTGCACTGGGTTAACACTAAAACAACGCCATGCAGTGTGAGGGAAGAGAACCCGGTCCTGGAAGAGGCCTAACACGTATGGTCAACCAACCGCTCCAAACAAAAGGAAATAAATTAATCAAAAACAAGAGATGCAAAAATGACAACAACTATCCAGTAAATAAAGAAAACACAAAACAACATTACACAGAAAACGCTGGCGCAGTCAGCATACTCTTTTACATTTGCCCAATAAAATATATTCACGGCGTACCGGCAATACACAGGTGAAACCAGCCTTTTACCCTGACATAGATTTTAGGAAAAAGCAAAGCAGCAGCGGCGATGTCCTAAAAGACAGACGATCGCCTGTTATTTATACAAAAGCGTAATCGTCATACATAATACAAAGAAGTCTGGCCGCCAACATTACCTTTACGGTAGCGCTACCTCCCGCTGCGCAATGGATACCCCGAAGCACCTATAAGACAGTCATTTGGTAAATCTGGCCCGTGCACGGATCGCCTAGTGCAATACAAGGGGATTGTCTATATAGGAGGAATACTGCCCATACAATACCTGCTATAGTAGACAGCAACCCAGAGTTTACCCGCCGGGGAAACACAACAGCCCGTGACACCTGTTCCAACAATAAAATGGTAAGACCTCAAGCCACATTATACCCAATAAAAGCAAACCCAATAGTAGACATACCTCTTAGCAGCGATCGGCTCTACACAATGCCACGGCACAGGGAAACCAGAATTCAGGCTTAACCATAGCGTGTCTTACCTGGGGTATATATACGCACTCTGTAAACAAGCTAATTGCTTGATACTTCGCCTCTCCGCCCCGAAAACTATGGGGGGGGGCGTGGCTGCAGGACAGCAGAACTACGGCAGCCGAGTAGCTCCGTTTGTAGAGACTGGAGCTATTTCTACCGGTTACATGTATATATACATCAAACTTTGATATATATATAATGAACTTTGATTATATGGGATGGGAACACAGATTACCAAAAGCTAGACCATTAGTATATATATAAGTTCAATAGGCCTATATATAGCAAAGTTCATTATATTCATATTACAGTTGGATGTATATATATCAAAGTTTGATAAATATTTCCTGTTTGGGCACCCATATTATATTATATTATATTATATTATATTATATTATATTATATTATATTATATTTATTTTATTTTATTTTATTTTATTTTATTTTATTTTATTATTTTTGTAGGATTCGCTGCATGTCAATAAGAATGTGTTGTATTTCTTGAATTTCACTAATTAAAGCATTGCAAAGCCACAGACAGTTTGTGTTTGTTCATTTTTTTCAATCATCAGAAAGGAACCAAAAGACAAAGAACATAGGAACCAATAAGGCGGCAGCAATAAGGAATCCAAAAGAAACTCCTGCCCACAACTTCTCAGTCTCTATAGCAACAGTTGCTGAGCACTTTTCTTTGATTTTCCAGAAGGTCTGCTGAATAGTCGATTCAGATTGGCTGGGCCATGAGAATTTATTTTGTCACCAATCATTTTAAAAAGCTGGCTTTCAATTCATGACTGTGACTTATCACGATTCTACGTTTATATGCTGATCAATTTCCAAGCATAGACAAAGTTATTTTAAACGACTTAAACACACAATAATAACAAGACTAAAAGGAAATTTCATTGAGAAACTAATGCAAATAAAATACTGAAGCTGTTCTACATCAAATGAGTGTGATGTGTTGTCACCTTTATTCTAGAGGTGAAAACAAGGTACAAAGCATATCTAATCTCTCTCTTGACTCCCTCCTCTCAGCTCTCACACAACACACCGCTCACTGATACAACAATACCGAGGCAACTCTTGGGGCGTGTCTTACGATAAGACTAAATTGAATGAAATGACTAAAATAAATCAAACAAATTAGTATTTTTGTCAGAAGTCTAATATTAATTTTCAAAATGAACACTGTATGCTTCCTTTTCCCTGATTCTCCTGCTCCTCTACCTTTCTACTCTCATACAATTTTTAGTGTCTTCATGAGAGTTTTTATTCAACAAGAAAAAAAAAGAACCTTTATACAGTGAAATGGAACACAGCAATGAACAAAACACAAGTCTGAAAAGATGGCCCTAGGGTATAGTCTTGAACATCCATGCCTCAAGATGTGCATGCGTTGAGGAAATTTGCTTTCTAAGTTGATTACAACCTTTGGCTAGTGCACTAAGCATTACGTGGGAGAGGAATCCAGGACCAGGAGTGAGGCGAGTTGTCGAGCCAAGAAAGGCCCGCCGTTCACTCAAGTTGTGCAAAAGGTGCAAAAAGTGCATGAAATTTAAAAAGAGCCTTTTATAACATTTCAAAGAACAAGACTAAGAATTTACTTCAAATGTTATCGTTCCACACGCCGTTACAAATCATACAATATGGTAGGAACATAAACTTTGTCTTTATGTTGACTGCAATCCTTTGTCGTGACAGCAATAGTATTTGCAGGAAGCGAGTGAAAGCGTGGGCATATGGGAGTTGAAAGCTCTTGTTAGCTTGTAACTGTCTGTGAGCAAGAGGTTAGCAGGAGAACTTTTTGCTGGCCTGTGCCCTGTGTATACGTGAAGGAGACACGCTTTTCTCCATGCCCAGGGGCGGGGACCATCCGTGGCGCAGCTGGGCCTGCTGAGAGCCTGGGGGCGCACCCCCTCTGGTGCCCTGAGGGCAGACCACGCCCCACCGCGGTCCCCGGGGCGCAATACGCCTGGCGAAGGCAGGGCACAGATGGAGGGGGTGTGTAATATGTCAATGCTTCCACAGACGGGATTCTTGGATATGTCATGTGGATGGAAAATGTTTCAATAAGTGAGACCCAGACTGCTATGTCTGTTCCTCAGAGGAGCATCTTCCCTATCAGATTGTCCACTCGAGTGTTACAAGTTAAAATCACATGTCTGTTTAATACAAATAATTTCTAAAATGTTAACAGTGATACATGGAGACAAGACTTGACAGCCGGGAGGGATTGACAGCATGACGTAATATAAGTTGGCTTTAATAATGTGGAATAAAGAAGAAGGTATCTACAGTTTCAATAGAAAAACTCACACACAATCCCATCCATGGATAGTTCTCATTACAAAGGTGCTATAAAAGTACAATATGGGATTTCAATAGCAGATCAATCTTCAGTATTAAGCAAAGTAATTCTCAAATGTAAGAACTAATGAAAAATGATGTATTAAAGTCACATTCCAATGTAACTCAAAACTCAGATCCATTTCGCTTCAATGTTTACAAACCTTTACAGCTTGTTCATGTTCATGTCACAAACTGTCAGTCCTAATGTGACGAGCTCCATTAATGGGAGCTTGAAATCAACTTAAAACAAATCTTGGCATTGCAGGTAGTAATAAGGTATATAGACTTGCCATTTTTATTTTTTTGCTCAACAACTGCATAAGAAATATTCTGCATCCTATAAAGCGTTCCTGAGAAAGCTGCCTCTGGGAAACGATGGAAGTGCTCATTACCTAATCGCTGGCATGCCACCACATTTAATGATCTAAAAATGGAAGAGAAACTGGAACTGAAGGAAAGAAAACAATAATGGCAATCCTTTACCTCTCCCTCTACCCCTACCTTATACTTTCACAATTCCGCTGGAAAAAGAAAAGCTCTCTCAGTGTGCAGCCCAGACTGTAAAAAGGGGGGAATGAGAGATGAAAATGCTAAAGAATGAGAGAGAGAGAGACAAAGAGAGAGAGAGAGTTCCTTTTGATGTTTTCCGCTGCAACACATCACGAAAGCCAACTCAAAGGGGTTTGTTTAAAAAATGCATGACATGCACACAAGTAGAAAATAAGTAATGAACTTAAAGAAATAAAGATCAAGTGATTTCATACAGGCCCCCGACTTCAAAAGAATTAACTTGGCTCGAGGGGAAGAATACATATACATATCATTCTCTCTCTTGAGTTTGCAGACTAATTATCCCACAGTACTGGACAGGGGCTGGCGCTATGAATGACACCCAATGAATGGAGAAAAATGGTAAAAAGGTTAAATCTGTCCCCAGTCAAGCACCCAGACTGTCTTCTGGCTAAACCTGCCATGCCAGCGGGACTGTAATAGACACAATCTGACTTTGCATTACAGCGATGGAACACCGGTTTCGAGGCAAGGAAGCAGATAATTGCTACATAATTACATGCAACAGCAGCCATTAGGCTATCCGATAAAAAAAAAAAAAAAAAAAGGAAAAACACAATTATGAGAGGAGGGTAATGAGGATTCAATCGACAGGGACGGCGACGCCAACACCAGAGAGACCTCTGTTCTCTCCCAGTTTGACTCACATATGCTGGCCCCACATTCTCGCCATCTGGCAGTGGACACAAGCATGAAATGACCAGACACCACGCCACGGAATGACTTTGGTTATATATATATATTATTATTATTTTTTTTATATCTTAACGGCACACCTTTTCATTCTGATACACAAAGGTAGAGGAAGTCTTTATTCAGGCAGAGCTTCTGTGAAATTTGACATCCCCCCCCCGAGCATTTTCTATCAAAATTTACACCCAATGCCGGATCAAAGCTAGGGGCGGATAAAGGGGCAGGGAAATGGCAGAAATGGGTCGCTTCTGATGAAAGTGTACGCCGCCACATTTCAATACAGCCAAGAGCAAGGTAATATCCACTCATCAACCTGGCTATCGCTATCCATTTGGCTTGCCGTTTTATTTTCACAAGGCCGTTTTATATGGCATATTAGTGAGCCATTGTGCCTTTTGTCCCTCAAAGCCACCTCCTCCTCCCCCCTACCATTTTTCTTTCTTTTTTTCAATATCCACCAATGTAATCCGCTGAATTTGAAATAATTTCCAGCTGAAGTCAATGAATGCAACCATAAACCCATGGTGACTAAACCTCAAGAGCATATGAATAAATCAGGATGGAGAAAAGGGGGGAAATGCAGAGGGAGGAGGGAGGAGGGGAACAAAACTGAATCCTTTTACCCCCCCCCTCCAGGTCTCCCTGCTCCCCAAAAATGTAATCGGCTTAACCCACGGTGTTGCTGTGGGTACTCTAGCATGTGCCAGGCTGTGCCAAACCAGATCCCACCAAGACCAGGGAGAAGCAAAAAAATCAATTCCATCCTTCTTCTGCCTAATGAGACTTCCTCCATGTTAGTGTGTGTGTGTGTGTGTGTGTGTGTGTGTGTGTGAGTGTGTGTGTACATGTGTATTTGGTGAGGAGGGTGGTGGGTGGTAAACGTCTGACATTTCCTCACAGCTGGGGGCATCTTGGGCATGCTTGGGGGTAGATCATTGTGTGTGTGTGTGTGTGTGTGTGTGTGTGTGTGTGTGTATATGTTTAGGGGAGGGGATGGAAGAGAAGGAGCTGTGTAAGCAGCACGGGTGAGAGAGGGATGGGGGAAACAGAGAGAGAGAGAGAGAGAGAAAAGCCTGGGGGTCACAACTGGGGTGGCATTACAGCAAGAGGTATTGTTGGAAGGGTGGTCCCCTCTCTCTCTCTCTCTCTCTCTCTCTCTCTCTCTCTCTCTCTGTGTGTCTCTCTCTCTCTGCAGGGTATGTGCTCTGTTTAGCAAGAGCGAAGATGAATTATTAAGTTGATTCTGGAGAGGAGCAGAGGGAGAGGAGATGGGAGGTGCAAAAGCGGCGAGAACGGGGCGTTGTAGGAATAAAGCGAGAGAGAAAGGAGTACAAAGGAACAAGAGATGCAAGGAGAACACGGGAGGTGCAAAGTTTCCACGACCTTGTTGTTAAAGACTGCTAGCCCGCTAGGTACGCCCCTCGCCCTCCGCCTTGGCCCCTTTAACTTCCCCTTCTAAAAGAACAGGGCTGAGTTACACCTGCAGGAGTTGGAATTACCTTTCAATTACTGCTGATTAATCTCCGTAAGGCTTCGGGGAGATTCCACTTTTAAGCCGGCTAACGAGAATAATTAACTGACAAAAAGACCTGCGGGGTTGTGAGGAGGGGTTTACACCATCCGCACCGTTAGAAACTACTGCCCTCTCTTTTCTACGTTTCCCATTCACCTGCAGCCTTCTCATTTTGTTGCTTTTTCACCACCAAAATCAGCAAAATCACAACCAAAAATACTGGAGAATCAAAGATGGCTGCAAATGTACAAATTCCATGATTATGTGATGGAATTTCCTGATATATATATTGATCAATATCATGCATTGTGTCACAGTGAATGTGAGTGTACATTGGAACACGTGCTACACGAGGTACTGCACGACACTGGATATATAAAGCAAGTGAGTCAGTGAGTCTAATGCAACATATCATGAATTACTAAAGACAGTTTGCCATTTTCAACACGGGGGGCTCTGAAGGAGGCCTTGTAATGGTTTAGCGGTGCTAGGCGGTGAGGGCTCGCCCCCTGGAGAACTGACAAGCATTACCCTGGCTAAGACAGCCTGCTGCTGGATAATAGCAGACATACACACAACCCCGCAGGAGCCACTCAAATATTTACACTCTTAAATGTACAGAGAATTCCTTGAGCATCATGTGCACTCTCTCTCTCTCTCTCTGTTAAAATAATATGATGTATTTTCCCTCCTGCTTTTGCCAATAGTGACATTTTGTGTATGTGTGCATATACACTATGTGTATATGTGGTATGGTATGCATGCATGTGTGCGTGCATCTGTGTGTTTATCTCCCAAGTATGAATGAGTGTCTTTAGGGACGATTGGGAGAGCATGTAGAGTAAATAAAGACTAGAATAATGATGATAATAAAACAGTGGTTTGGGCTTTGTCAATGCAGGGGGGCCTTGCAAAAGTCTCCTCTCCTGCTGGGTTGACTGCAGCTTTCAAAGCAACACTGGAGATGACAGGGGGAAAGTGCCGCGCCAATTAGGGTGCCGAGAGAGAAAGAGAAAGCGGGGCGGAGGGATGGAGAGAGAGAGAAAGAGAGGAATGGGTGAGAAGAGAGAGGGTACAAGGGAGAAGGGAAAAATAATGGCCTTCTGCTGTCAGGATGGATGCTGAGCCAAACAGAGGGAGGAGAGAAAGAAGACACCAGTGGGACAAGCAAGTAAGCAGGAACGAGGGAAGAGGGAAGGGAAGGAGTGAGGGAGGAAGAGGAAAAGAGAGAGGGAGTGATAGAGGGAGGGTTAAATTGGCCTCTCTTCCCCCCCAGGCTCTACGGCCTGACAATGGCACCTCACTGGTAAAGAAAGTAATGCTCCAAACAGCACCCACAGGGGACACAAGTGTGTGTGTTCGAGTGTCCACATGAGAGAGAGAGAGTGTGAGAGAGAGAGAGAGAGAGAGAGAGAGAGAGCTAGAGAGAAGGAGAGAGAGAGAAAGAGGTCCTCTGTGGTCTATGGGGAGACTTGTCATCACTGGCCAGACTGACAGACTTGGATGGACTGAGGATTAAAACTACATGAGAGCCCTGCCGTACAAATTCAAGGCACGGCAACAGTGGCTAAGAAAAGTATTCACCCCCTCGACATTTTACACATTTGTGCTACAAAATAAGATATAAGTGCATTCACTTTTTGGTCTGTATTCCATGCAGAGTACTCTGTTCTATCAAAAAGGAGCAGAAATTGAAGAAATGTATGTTAAAGTACAAAATTCCAATCACAGAAAAATCTAGGTTATGAAAGTATTCACTCACTCCATCTGAACTGTCTCACCGGCAATATTTCAGAACATATATTATTCATACTTTAAAAAATAGTTGTAATTGTACCTTTCTTGGTGTACATCAGGGCAGAACGCTGGAGCACAGTGTGAACTACCAGTGGTTTAAAGGGGGGGAAAAAAGATGATCAATACATGTGAAAACAGAGGGTGCACTTACAGCATACTTTCTATCATCCCCTTTTATTTTGTAGTAAAGGCAGAAATTTGTCAGGAAATAAAATACTGAAAATTCCACCCTGCTATAGCAGTTTCTACATCAGGTCCAGCGCTGAAGGACAGATAACACCCTGCTGGCTCCCATTACTCTCTGCTGGTCTGCCCCACCCTCAGTCCACTGCAGTGCATCAGCACACTAACACTAACCTTGAAAGACCTCAGTCATCAACCTTGATTTTCATACTGGATAACACGATCGGTTGAAAGGTGGCATTTTATTTTTTTGTATTTCAGTACCCCTTAAAATGCTTTATTTAGATATATTTATATAAAGTATATTTATATTTAGTATATTAAATTCCACCAGTACACCAACGCTAACGTTCAAGACATCACAAATCAGTTTATAATTTGATTTTCATATTGGATTATACGATTGTTTTGAAAGATCAACCATGCTGTGTTTTCTGTCTAGTGTTTTAACCCTTTAAGCCTCTCTCCAAAGCAAAGGGAAATTAAGTGCAAAGGAATGACTCATCGTGCCAGACAAGGCATTGCTCCGAACCTGTGTTTGCACATAATACATCTCCAATATTGCCTTAACTATATTGAGAAATGGCAGAAAATCCTCTTGAGCGACAGCATATTTATAAAAGTCAATAGCTATTTTGTTAGAGCTGCTCCCTAAACACGTACCGAACGGAAAAATCTTTCAAAAACCACAGTGGAGCATGATAACTAAGAAAGGATGCCTGTGAACAAAAACAATTGACCGCAAAAGTCATCCCATAACTGTACATACACACAAAACCCTCACACACACACACACACACACACACACACATATATATCTCATCCCAGTTGAGTGGTTTGGCAGAGCGACAGCGGCAGCAGTGGCAGTGTACCTGTCTGCTGGTCTGTGTGTGCGCTCACCTTTCACCTTCTGCCATTTTAGCCTCAGTGATTCCATTAGTGCACCTGAATACAGATGCCCAAGTTCAGTTCTCTGCTTTTGTTCTCACCTGGCACATGAGAACAGGCTGCACGGCAAACGTAAAAGAGTATCACAGAGGAGAAAGACGAAATACAAACAACAACAACAACAAAACAAAATCAGAGATGAGGCCATATGACGGCCAGAGAAATGCTTGTGTTGTTTGCTGCGCCTTGGCATGTCCCCCCCCCCCCACCCACCAACCCCCCGGCCACCCCTGCATCCATCTCATCCCCTTTTTCTTTGCATTGTTGCCCTTCTGTTGGCTAATCTACCCTACATCAGTTTTGCTGCTCTACCTGTTTTACCATTTGCTCTTCCTGATATGCTCGCCCCCCTCAGGACAGTCATGGTATTACGTGGGAATATTTTTGAAGCGAGCATCACCGGCTTTACTCTTTCTCTTCAAAATATGAACCTTTGTGATGGCAGTTCATACTGTATTATAGTCTGATGGAGCTACAGCAATACAAGTAATAATAATATAAATAGAACATGTATGTGTCACAAAATTAGAGTCACATGCCCAATTGGTATAATAAGAAATATTATATGACACTTAGTCTTGAAAATAAGGGTGGCATTCCTTTAGTGACACTGTGCATGCTCTCTCTCTCTCCCCCCTCGTCTCCCTCGTTTCTCTCTGCCTCGCTCTCTCAAAAAGCAGCCGATTGGTATTCCTGCTCGCCTCCTCGGCAAAAGCAAACATCACTCTCATCAAAGGCTCTCTTCTTTGATCAGGTCTTCAAAGAAAGACTGTCATCAAAGTCTATCATAGGTTATATATGGGCTGGGGGGGAGAGAGAGAGAGAGAGAGCGAGAGAGAGATCTGCGCTGCCTCTGGGTTACGGCGCGACTGCATATAACAGCAACGGGGTCGCTAATTGTTAATTACTGCTGCTGGGAGAGCTGCTGTTCGAAGGGGGGGATGGAGAAGTGGTAGTTAGGGTTAAGACGGCAACAAGATATACATCAGAGAGCGTTTGACTCCGGCATCTAAAGCAGCATTAGCATTCGGCGGGCGAGAGATGGAGAGATGGAGGAGAGAGCAGCCAAGTGGAGAGAGAGAGCTGTCCAGTCAAGACTCTTTAATCCACCGTATATATATAGGGTCATCCCTGGTGGCGTGAGATCTTCAGCGCCATCACCTATCACAACGGTGACACCATAAATTGAGCAGTGTGGGGGCGATCAAGTGAGGGAGGAGAAGGTTTTTGTTAGAGGGTAACAGAGGACAGAGAAGAGAAATGATCTCCTTAGATAAACGCCTGTATCACTAAGTGACGCCCTCCCCGGCTTCGCTCGCTTTTATAAAAGAGACAAATTCTCATGTAATGTATCCATAGCGGCACATTGCATTACTCCTGTTCTCTCCCCCAGTGCTGAAATATGAGCGCTATGTCACCTAAGGCTGCCGAGCTAACCGCTTTGCTGAATGTAGGACCAAGCGACAGTGCAAGTGAGAGTGTGAAAGAGAGAGAGAGAGAGAGAGAGCGAGAGAGAGAGAGAGAGAGCGAGAGAGAGAGAGAGCTAAATGGGGCCGATGGAAAAGAGAGGCAAGAGCGATAGAGGCTCCAGAGGAATAGTGCCATCTGCATGTGAATGAGTCTCACCCGGGGAGATCTCTTTTGGAGAAATTAATGATCTCGGGAAGGCAGAACAGAGGCTGTGTGCTCCGCAGAAGAAAAAAAAAAAAAAAAAAAAGGGAGCGACTCCTCCTGTCAGCCAGGTCTCTTTCTCCTTCCTTCTTTGTACTCCACCAGATATTAAACGTCCCCGGGCCTCCTCCGGCGTTCCTGCATGCATATCCCCTTGTTTAAATATCATTACTTCTGGGGGACCGGGAGGCATTTTTTTTGGTGAAAGGGCCATAATCAGAGAACAAGAAACGAAAGATTAGATTAAATGAGGGAGTGAGACTGAGACAGGGAAGCGAGGACAAAAAAAAATAAAAATAATAAGCAATAGCACAATAGCCTTGCCATCCAGCCAATGGGACTCCATACCTGTGCAGAGAGCAGTGAGTTACCAAGAGCAGGAACAGGCTAATAAAGGATAATCAGTCCAGCATTCTGGATGCATCAATTTCTAATGCCGTGCCTCATTATTTCCTTTGTAGACACGACAGGGGTACCGGATGGCAAGGCCATGTCAGAACGGTTCCCTGCTAGGCATCTTGCTAAAATTAAAGCACTGCACTTTCCTCAATTTTCACTTCTAGTATTCCGTGTTCTGAAGCTTTTTAAAGATACTTCTGGGTAAAATCCATGCAGAAGCTCGACTTTTTGAACATGTCACTAAGGATGATGAAACCTATTATTCACTGACGTCTTATATGAAACGCAGTCAAAAGGTCAATGCACATGTAAGCTTCTTGAAGACATCCCCTGGCCACATATGTTCTTTCAATAGAAATACCATTCACTTTAGTCCTTGGTTGCTTGTAAATCCCTTTATTACAGCAGTAGTGTTCTATAGAATAGTTCCCAGTCTTGGCTAGCTAGTTGACGGAGGCAGCCCGCATGACAGTAGCTCTTACAGTTTAGTGCTCACATGTGGCTGTTTACAAAGTCTAATAAGCGTGTCCCTGAGGCAGGCCATGCAGCTGCAGAGGAGGAGATTGCATTTGAGCTCCATTGTGAGGCCCATGGTCCCCCTCATCAGATCTGACAGGCAGTATGACAAGTCCTATCTGCCAGGCGGCTGATAAGTGCAGCTCGAGCTGTGCTTAGGTCTGCCTCAATCCAATCATACGACAGTCCCAATGAATGCCGTTCGCTCGTTGCAGTCAGGCAGGAATATCCCGGTTCAGTCGCTAATACTGTAACGTGCTAAGGGCGTGTGTGTGTGTGTGTGTGTGTGTGTGTGTGTGTGTGGTAGCCATGCAGAATTATAGTATATTAGATATACTGTATTTTGGACTGGAGCTGTGCTGAAGTCAATTTGTGTGAGCATCATGTTTATCTGATGACGTCTGAGATACAGTGCATGGAGAGTTATAGCTATATCTTTTAGTAATGTTGGTTTCTATGCCCTCTGACCAGCCAGCAACCTGCTAGCCATGCTGCATGAAATATTGTTTTGACAGGTCAAAGGTTTGATGTGAAAACTCATGAAGATCATCATTAGAAAGCACACACCACTGTTTTTTTTTTATCTGCGATCAATCAAATAAATCAAAAATGGACATTACTTTATTACATTTGTTGATTTATATCCAATATCTATGATTCCAAATGTCCTGATGTCATACAACTACCTCTACTGAACTACAGATATCAAACTACTTGTAATCCGAACTTCAAATTCATCGTGACTTTCTTGCACCTGTAGAGAGTTAATCCAAGCTATCGTTATGACTTCTTCAATTGGTACAGCTGCAGCCTCCATACAGAAGGTTTTCACTTAAAGCACTGTGTGAACCATAGTTGTGGAGGTAACTGAGCTTCCATGACAATTTTGAAATTTCATGTTGTTCGTAAATTGGGGAAGTCTCCCTTTAAGAGCAACCATTAGTTATAAGCCACGGAGTGTGTCCACAGCGTAATTCTGGCCCAATATTTTCCGGTCATATTGAATGTTGACGAAGCTTCACGGCGGAGAACCTGGCCAAATCCAATTAACAAAGCCTGTTACCATCTTCTGTTGAAATGAGCCCACTGCCACATACTGGGCTTTCATTTGGAAATGTAACAGCAGAGATGCAATGTGCATTGACAAATGGTGTTTCGTACATCCATTCTCTGTTTTTGGAGGACAGAGAAAATGTCTGGCCAATTACACCATAGCTTTAGTGCGCACATTTCTCTCCCAAATATCAGAATCTACTCACCATGCTTTATATGTACCAGACTATATTAGAAATTACAGTATTGATAAATTCAACATTTGCTTTCATGTCTCATTTACCTGATAGTAAAAAGCAATAATAGATGATGCAAAAAGAAAAATATGACAAGGAAAGTAATGTCAGGAGTTTAGGATAGTTTAGGAAGATATGGGAACACACATCATCAAGACTCCTTTCACAGTCAGTGGTTCACAGGTGTGTCTGAAGCCAAAACCTATGCGATAATACATCTACTGCAGTCTCTCTTATTCCTCATAAACACCATACTCTCATACAGGGACAGGGATTTACAAACATTGAGAGAAAAACAACTAAGAGAAAGTCACAATCATCAATGAAACATTCCCATTTAAAGTGAATCAGGTTCTTAATCTGATTCATGAATTGCCCTATCACAACCAAAGCATCATGCTTATATTTTATACATACATACATAAATGTGAACAGACACGTAACTCTCACACTCAATTTACCCAATTGGATTAAAGTAATCTGTGGTATCTTTTTATTTCATTTATTTATATCAGTAGCTGGACACTAAAAAGACATTTGCTTTAGAACCATTTCCTCTCGCCACATGAGTGTCACAGGATTTCAAAAGAATAGACCACTGGTCTGGGAATCTAGTGTGACAAAGACTTTTTCAAAGTCAGTATGATACATGGCTGTACCTTATATAGCCAGGGAGAGGTTGTCTCCTCCTCCGTGCCCCCCTGTATCTGACACATAAACAAATAAACAGACAAAGTAGCGCCCTCCTATGATCCATAACTGCAATTTTCCAAATACTGTAACACAGTAGTGAGATGCATCGTTGCTTCTAGTTTGGTATACACATGCATTTCTCATACATTGATAATATTGACAAGGCATTATTTCTTTTCAATGGGCGCGGCTTAGCCAGCTCGGCGGAGCTGCGAGGGTCCCCGAGTGTCAGGTCTTGTTCAATTATAATCACTTAACACAATTCAGCCAATCAAATCCATTGTTTACAAAGGAGACACCACTGTGGCACACCACGGAGAATATACTACAAAAGAAGTTAGAACTTTTTGAAAAAACAACAGTGAGCACGCTGACGAATAAGCTTCGAGCAGAAGCTTTGTACTTCGTTTATTTCATTTGATAATCATAGACATGCATTATAGGCCTCTGAATCATAGCGCAAGTTTAATATTATGATGGTTCGGACCTTTGGTGGGGAGGAAATTTGAAATTTGAACCTTTTGAAATTTTAATTCTCTACCCCTGCTCTATACTATATAAGCATTGGGAAACAATTTCAAGTGATTAGTCCAAACAATGGCTGCATCATGCATGGGTGATGACATGTTTACTACTATACTTGCATTACAATGAGTCCCAACTAGGGTCAAAATGAGGACACCATAATTGATAAACTCTGCATTGCTCTTCATGGCACTGAATCAAATCAAATTGTATCAAATTGAATCATATCATTGTATCAGATTAAATAAAAAGATTAAGTAAAACATATTTTATTTAATTGCTTAAGAGTACTGATCTGTAAGTCACTGTAATTAATGTTTCTGACTTTGAATAACACATATTTAGTTTTATCATCATTCAGTAAAAAAATAAAATGCGACTGATAAGAGTGTTTTAAAGTCATTGAAGATAAGCTGTAGTTTTTTCAAAAGCCAGTTATATAGAACAGTAGAGAAGTGTGTTGTCAGCATAGAGGTGTATGTTACCTGTATTTATGGATGAGACAATGTCATTCATGTACACAGTTAACAAGAGTGGCTCTCATATTGAGCCTGGGGTTACTGTGTTAGTGTTGTTCAAAATCGGTTTTGTTCAATACACATTGAGATCTATGTAGAAGGTAGTTTTGAAATCAACCACAGGCAATACGATGTACACCAATGAACAAAAGCCTCTGTAATAGCAGGGAATGATCAATTGTATCAAAGGTTTTAGGAAGCTATACAAAGTGCAATATGAATTACTATTTAAGTCACAATATAATATAATATAATGTAATATAATATAATATAATATAATGTATATTACAATCAGTGAAGTAGCAGAGATGGTACTATTTCTCTTTTCATCTCTGACTTGAAATTCTGTCTTTCTTTGAAGAAAATGTTTAACCACTATTAAGACAACCATGCTCTTCCCAAAAAGCAACAATTGTAGACATAGACATAGACATATAGAGCACAGTATAAGCTTGCTTCTGGAATCACGCTGTAAACAAACACACAAACATAAATGTAGAAAGCAATGCTGCACCGTGATATAAGCATAAAATAAAAGTAGTCTGTAGTGAGAAATAAAGTCAATAGACGGTTTCAAAATTGCTTTTTTCCTTCTCTGTGAAGGCGTATGGTCAGTTGGACAACTATGACAGTCAGGGCAGTGGCTTTGTTTTCTGTGTGGTTTGGCAGCCAATCATTCATATGCCTCCACTGAGTTTAGCAGTTTAACACCAAGCCTGTTGAAATGCCCCAGCAGCTGTCAATCTGGCTGCTATCCTGGCCTTGTTAGAACCCAGATAGTGAGAAGGGAGGATTGCAGCCTGTGATACATAACATACCCCCTGTATACTGACAAGTAGGTAATGTGTGATGCTTTGGACTTAGAATAACAACACTCTAATGAGAGGCATACTGCATTGCATGTGCATCACTCTGAGGGCAGATTGACAAACAGCTTGCCAATCGGTCAAAGGGTAAAGTGTGGATAAATAGAGAAGGCTGAGGAGGAATTGCTTAGCATTCTGGTCAAGAAGGCTGAGACACAGGAGAGTTAAAGGGAAATACTCCTGGCTTTTAGTGAGAGCTAGCTGCAGGCTCTCTAATAAAGAATGGAACCTATGGAGCCCTTCAAGGTCAGAATGCCACGTGGATCAATCAAACGCACACAAGACCAGGTTCCCCCGGGCAAGTCCACAGGTGGTACAAACTAGGAAACAGAGTAAAGAAGTCAGACTCACAGAGCCGAGGACTCCCTACAAATTCCCTTTAATCCTCTGCTGCCTGGCCAGGCTAACAGCAGCCTCTGTGCTAGAAGGGCAGAGTGGACACTCTTAGCAGGGTCTCCTCACAGAGGTCAAGCTCCCTGCCGCCTGCCCTCAGAGCTTCCACATGAAAAGGCCTTAACAGGCAGGGGAGTTTCCCACCTCATCGGCCCTCATTTCTCCCGCACAGCTGGGCCACAGAAAACCTGCTAGTCTTGTCTCCTTGGAACTTCCACTTCTAAGGGGGGTTATGAGTCCCTTTTGCACACTGCCATTGGTTTCATCTCGACAGCAGCATACTGATCATAGGAAGCAGCAGCTGATGGCTTTGGCTTTGGCTTCCATGAGGTTAGAGGAAGTATGTTTACTCTACAGCTTAAGGATGTCAACCGAGATTCTTCTGTATGATACAGTGATAAAACTTTTGGCTGAGGTAAAACTTGACACAATATCAAATATATTGCGGGGAATGAGAAGATACATATCCTTCTATTCAAGCCTAAAGAAAGGAGTTTCATACATCTCACACATACATTTACATACTATAGGAGGTGCAAAAAAAAGTCAACTGCATATGTATTGCACATCATATCTAACATCAGAGTAACCAAGACGACTATAAATTTAACCTATTTTCATTTTAGTGAGTTGGCCAGTAAGAAGTGTCATACCTGCTCATGTGCAGGATGGAACTCACTGCGAAAATAGTGTATATCATTAATTTGAAAACAACACTTGTTTGCAGTACACAGCTTACAAAGATCAGAATCAGAATGAAATTTATCAGAAAGATGCTAAATATTGCACTGGATCAGCAAAGTCAACCGTTACAAAAATGTGAAACACTAAAAGACAGCTCTGTCGGCAGAACATGAGACTCTCAGTCTCAGGGTTGTGGGTTCGATCCCCACATAGTGTCAACTATGTGTAAGTCGCTTCGGGTAAAAGCGTCTGCTAAATGACTGTCATGTAATGTGAATTTAAAGTGCATGTGCTGTTTGGGCACATGTGAACATTATTTTGTTGTTGTATCATAGAAAGATTTTGGTTAATTCTCAGCCAACATAGAGGTGAGCACAGTTTTTTGTTTGCTTCACCTCTTCTTCTGATATTATTCTGATGGTTTATTCCTCACATTTGAATAAATAAAGCATGGAGCAAATCTCTGCTGGCGTTACTGTGGAGGAGCTAGCAATACAGTGGGCTAAGTCTGGGCCCTACAAAACACATAATCACTGTTTATACAATATGTGTGGTCAAACCAGGAAAGAGGTGCATAGTTACTATTGTGGCAGCTTTGAAAAGGGATTATTTTTGAAAAAGAAAAAAGAGGAAAGATTAGCCCCAAAAATACAGTGTGAAAAGGCAGGCGGGGACAGACAAAACAATTACAGCCTGGTATCATGAGGTGAACTAAAAAAAAATAAAACAATGCAAGCTTTTCAAGCAGCACAGATTGAAATTCATCCCATGTCTGCTAAACTCTGTCAAACAGGTTTTAATGAAGCGTTCTAAGGTTAGGGAAATATTCTTCAATGAAATATTCACTTTGACCACATGCACAGGCTAGCTAGCCTCAGGGTTTACAATGGTGCAAATGGACAAATGGAGTGGTCAGCCCAAACCCCCAGATGACTTACGCCCGTGCTCGCAGCTTAACATTTTTTATCTGTCTGCATTTCAACAAAAGACATAAAATAATTATGATTTGCCAGATTGGAATTCCAGTTAACTAATGACTGATCATTAAATATAAATGGTCATCGAGAGTAAGTGTGGTTCAAGGGCATGGAGTGTGGAGAGGCCACCTAAGGTGATTCTCCAAATAAAGTCATCTTACATTCTGATTATCAGCGGACATTTATATTTCATCTGGGCGATATTTCAACCTTCATAACCCCAGACCTGTGAAGAATGCACTGCCCTGTTTTCTTCTCTTTTAATATGGATCGCAGACATTCAGCAGGGCATCTTCTTATTGGTTGATGATGAATGATTAAAGTGAAGAGTGAAAATGCATTTTTTTTTGGATGCATTTTTTTTGCTGTAGTGAAAATCCAGAGGAATATAAATATAAATATCACTATGATGAATACATTTGGCTCTAGACTCCACAGTCCAATGCATGTTGTACTGCAGGTTTTTGTATCAGGATGTGACACTAATTCGAGGAAACTAAGGTCTCTATGTGGTGCCAGTGACAATAAGGGGAGTGGGAGGCTTGGGTTTTTATAGCGAGCCAACACTGACACTCTTCTAATTGGTACTTGGAGACAATTTCTATCTCTCTCCCCCTCTCTCCACCACCCCCCCGACACGATCCCTTCTTCCTACCCTCCCTTCAACTCTGTGAGATGATTAAGTAAGAGCAATCAGATCTTCCTCAGCACTGAGACATGTCAGCCAGATCGATAAAAATGATAAACTCTAAATGAATACTACACTTCATCCCCTCTAATTCCGCCACTCCTGCCAGTGTGAAAGCCTCCATGTGCAATAATGCCATTTAATATTTATTTACACCCTGTGAAAATCAATAAATAGATTTTAAATAGAGACGCAAGATACCCGTTTGCCCTTTATCGCTCTTTTTAATGAAGGCTTTAGTCCCCCTGGAGATGGGAAGGGAATTGTTAAATGAAATGAAATGCACTTCAAGCATTTTGGGGGGAAAAGAAAGTGGATTGAAATGTGTGTGTGTGTGTGTGTGTGTGTGTGTGTGTGTGTGTGTGCACGTGCATGCGGCTTTAGCTGACGATGTTTGCGGCTACACAGAGAAGGAGAGAAAGTCTGAATCAGGGCTTTCAGTAATCAGTGTCACATTGTCGGGGAGGCTGCCTTTGACTAATGAGAGGTGCTGACAGCCTGGCTGCATACTCCCTGGGCTCTGCTGAGTGGGACGGATCTGTTTCAGGGCCTTTGTCAGGTTCATTCTCTCTCTCTGCTGCCCCCCCGCCGCCGCCTCCACCCCCCATCCCAACCCCCCCCCCCTCTCTCTCTCTCTCTGTCAAGGAGAGCAATGACCAGTGGTCAGCCCCAAGGACACCTCCTGGCACTTCACATCGTGACAGATTGACCATGGGGGACAAGGTGCCTCAAAATTGCCTCTGAGATGAAGAGGTTTTGTATGTTCCGTTCTCCCCCCCCTCCCCTTAGGACCGGAAACTGCAGATCCTGTTGGAATGGCGGGAGACGGGAAAGAGGAGGGGGAAAGTCGGGGGGGGGGGGTATGTCAGAATGTCAGAAAAGCAGGAAAATGTGAGAGGAGCGACAGAGAGGGCCCATAACAGAGCTGAGTGAGAAATGCTTATATTGAACCACTGAGGCAACATAGTCACCCATTCAGCATGCTGTGTATCAAAGACCAAAAGATGACTCCCTCCATGACATTGTGTGTAGCTCAGCGAAAATGCAATTGAGATGACCTCCATGAGGTTCAAATTAACTTTCAAAAATCACAAAACTAGCCACTGTGGGTGCAACTTCAGCATTTACCAAACATAGATATTTCTCGTGAATCTCAACTGGAAAATGTACCTCGTGAATCTGACCTTTGCGGTAATCGGCGTGACTCTGTGAAAATTATTTTCTCTCCCTCGGTCGTGGAGAGTTCATGAGTTTATGTTGAACTTCACTTTCCTATCTGCGAGTGTATGATAACAGAAAGATTGAACGGTGTCTACAAAAAGATTCAATATTAGAGGGTCAAGTCGGATCAATACTCCAGGTATTAACTGATCATTCTTGTTTACAGTCAAGTGGGAATCCATCTAGGTGTTCTAGAGGCACTTGGGGTCGATGGAAATAAAGTTAGAGTGGCTTAAGCAGTCCTCGACTGCCTTCCTGGAGTCACTCATGGAGGTGACTTGTTGGTTGAGGTTTCTCTGGCACAAAATGCAGTTACCCATCTACCTACATTTGTCAAGTCTGTTCGCAGCACTAGCATGGCACACACACACATTGCCACCTTGTGAACTATAACTTAAGGCAAACCAATGAAAGAAAACGCACACACACATGAACGAATGAACGAACAGATGCGCACACACACACATACACACACATCTTGTCACCAATCAACACCAATCGAAATGCCAAAGGCAAAAAAAGAGTATATTCACAGGTACATACCACTGAGTGGCATATGTTCCCATTACTTGGGGGAGCTTTTCTGGCTCCTAGTCATCTTAGCCGGCTGTATCCAGTCAGGCCTACCTGTGTGCTAATCAGGCCGTCTCAGCGCCTTAGATTCCTCCCGAGGGACCGCGCAGCCACCGGCACACTTAATTGGTTCGTTTGTTCCGTCATGTTTTGCTGAGCAGAGACAGAACGGGAGGAAATGCTGCACTGGAACCATTGTCTTTGTGCTAGTCTCCAAGGGTAAGGGAAAGTGACACATGAATGCTCTTCCAGGTAGATAAATAAAAGGATGAAAGCTAGATAGTGTATAATGAAAGGATGAAGGCAATTCATTTTCTCCCCACTCAAGAGTGAAGGCCCCCTGTTTGATTCACTGAATGTCCAAATTTAACATGGAGAATAGAGAGATAGTCTGTCTTTATCTTCCTCCCTCTCCCTTCATCACACCCACATACTGTGCATGCACACTCTTCAGACACATATGTCCTTGTGCACCACACCTGCTTAAGGGCAGTCCATTGTGTCCAATGATGACTGGTGGTGCTACGTCTTGTTGTGGATTCTACACACACACACACACAAGAAGAAGATGCTGAAAAATATGTACCAAATGTTGTGACATATATGAGCCAGTTACTGGAATATAACGCGGTCACATAGGGAGCTCGGCTGACATAGTGCCTCTGCTTGTGCTCTCCCCGAGCTTATCGCTTCCCATCTGATGAATGGGGCAGATTGGATTGGGAGAGCGAGGGGGCAGAAGGGAAGGTAGAAAAAAAGGAAGGGGAAAGCAAACCGAGGCAAACCCCACGCAGCTTAATTCTCCTATGCCAGCTCCAAAGATTATCTGCCATGATTTTCCAACATAAAATAAAGATAGATAAATAAAAGCCAGAACCATGCCGAATGAATAACAATGAAAAACCATAAAAGCTTCTGGGCGTCGCCGAGTAATTTATTCACCATTTACTGGAATACCTGGAGCGAGAACAATTCAGTGGAATCGAAGGACGGAAAAAAGAAATAGAACATTACGCTGTGGTTGATGGGTATAAAATCACATCTCCCATTAACTCTAAGGATAATAGTACCATAGTAATCAAATGATGTCTCATCATTATTGATGCTTATGTGGTCGAGGGAAAATAGTGACACCTGATGGGTGCTGCTCCCGACTACGGAGCATGTTGGAGCCTTACGTCAAAACTGAAAATGGGACATAACAGCTTTGATGACTTCCGTTTCCCAAACTGTGATAATAATACCGCAAAAGTTGCTCTTGAAGCCAGGAGTCATATAACGAGGCTAATCATGCTTCCAGTATGAGGCCATTTCAAATGTGTTAGTTCACATTCAAAGTCAAAGCTCTGCGATTGCCCCGTGGTTATTCTGCCACCCGGCTTTGTCCCATAGCATCACACTCAACACGAGGACGAAAGGTGTCACACACGAGGATAAGAAACTACCACAGCAAATGCCAGGGTAACGACGAGGACTTGAACTCTCTCCTTCTTCGTCTATCTTCTCGCTGAATCCCAATTTGTGTTCCTGTGCTATCCTGTACAAAAGCCCGATCCCAAAAACCCAACAGACTAGCACTGTCAGTGAAGGGATGACACTCTCTGCACAGCACAGGACTGCAGAACATGATGATAGCTAACACACTCACACAGTGACAGATGGATCAGTTGCTAACCAGCAGACACCATTACACTGAACCTCGCAGAGTTCAGTGGAGTAGCTAGTGCAGCGAACAGGACATCTCCACCACTACTCATAGAGGAGAGCACTGTCAGCCGGGGCTCTTTAATGACCACTTACACGAGAGGGATGGGCAGAGTCCAGCTCACACTCCCTCCACCTCCAAGCAGGAGTTATAGGGAGATAGAGCCACTCTTGGCTGGTTGCCCTGCCGTCACAGTCTCTGAGTCCTGCTTTTGTGAGCCCCCATGTCTGGGCAGAAGGATGGGGGGGTGGGGGGGAAGCTGGGCCTGATGTCTGGAGGCTGGGGCAGCACTGAGTTATACCCCGGAGGAGCACTGGCTAATGGAGGCAGGTCAGACTCGGACATCTGTTTCTGGTGTGCAGAGGAGATACAGGCGGAGGAAAAATATCGAGATTAGCAATAAGAAGGGAGGGTGGTAGGAAATGCTCTGTTGCATATAAGCTTGTGTGTGGGCGACACACACACACACACACACACACATTGATCTCTTACCCGCATATTCTTTAACAAACCACTTTGGAACACAAACTACTTCATGCAAATTGGGAGCGTTGAGTTCAGAGCCGCCTCGATCCACAGCCTCCCACCATTAGCATCCAGCAGCCAATCTGCGTCCGTGCTGACAGACCGTATCTTCCTTTCGTGCCCTCGCTAAAAAACAGGAGAATGTCACAACTCTCGTATTACTCCGTGTCACCCACGCCGCCGCAGCTCGACGACTTTCGCTAACCTTTTACACACCGAGCCAGGGCCTGCAGCTCAGCCCAGCCGCAATGCTTATCTTAGCGAACACGGTGGAGCGCATCGCCGGGGACCCTCATATCCTATTTGTACACAGTATACCCTTAGGACTGCTCAGCCTGTCAGAAGCGCTTGCAATTCATGAGTTGCGGCCTCCTCCGTGAAATGTGTTGTTTTACATTCATATGATGTGAGAAAACATAATGGCAATAGTACCGCGGGGGTTCTAATCAAATAATTTCTTATTTCGTAACGTGCTAGTCTGGTTTATTTGGGGGAGATGTTGAGTGTGTGAGACACGCATGTGTGTGTGGCTTCACTCACGCTAGAGAGATGAAGGGATAGTCGCACAGAGAAATATAAAAGGATTCCCACTGAGCTGTGATCTATAGTAACCTATTTAGTCATTGAGTCCGTGAGGGAGTGTTGGTGTAGTGACACTGACAGCGTTGTTCTGTTGTGTCTTCCCCGCACAGACAGACAGACAGACAGACAGACAGACAGACAGACAGACGGACGCGCACACACACGCAGTTTGACAGACAGTCGGAGACCCTGCCGTCTGGAAAAAAAAAACCAGACAGGAAGGAGATGAAACAGCACAGATCCCCGCGGAAACGTTGTGTTCGACCGGATCTGCCACAGCCGTTTGAACCTTAAATCCACACAAAATATGCTGTTCACATACATTTACTGTCCATAGTGACAGGCCACATTCATATTTGGCTCCATGGGAATGGTAGAAGATGAATCCCTTCACATGATACACCGTAGGAAACCAGAGAGCATTATGGCCTATCACAGTCACTCAGTCAGGATATTGCATGTATAGAGTTAGACAGGGCGTGTTGCTGAACATGACAGGATGATTGAAAGAGAATAGATGCATTTGACCTTTTCCGTTGACCTTCAAGTCTCTCAGTGCTCCCGAGTCAATAACATCAAGTCATGTGTCCGAAAATGACGAGCACCCAGATCTTCTGCAATCAAGTAGTTTAAGCCGTCGCTGTTTACCTTAGTTAGTTTTCCCTGCTGCGACGGAGACAGAAGCAGAGACGAGTTGACACAGAAAAAGACTTCCCGTCAGCTCGTGATAAGGAAGTTGAATGCAAAGAAAGGCTGGTAAATTGTCTTTCATGATGCTTTGGAGCGGCTATTCCCGTTCTGGGCTTTGAGGACATACAGTAGGTGTTATCACCGGTATGAGCCGGCGCAAGGAGGGGAAGGGTTGATAGGCGTGATCCATCCCCCTGCCCTCGAGAGCCTATCTCGGGGTAAAGGCACATAGATTTGGCCTTTCGCCGAGGCCACGGGGTGCGCAGCCTGCGAGGCCTGATTGCTTTTAAAAAGGCAAAGCTGCCCGTCTGATGGCCACATTCCTTCACAAAGCCGCGTTCCCGTGAGAAAGATAACAACGCTTTGGAACGTTCCACCCACGGAGCCGCTGACTAGATCTCGCATCCCGAAGACAAACAACCCCGGGGAGGAGGCAGGAGTTGGAGAAAGTAGAACACTGACTCGAATTGGCACAAGTGAGACAAGTCAGGTCATGACGCTCTTCCCATCTTCTGCAGTATCATAAACAAACATTTTGATAGGAACACGGCGTTGCCTTTAAACTCAGGTTTGATCGTCTTCTACAAAGCTCTGACAGACGATCATACTTTGCCTTTTTTTTTTTTGCAGACAGGTAAACAATCCAACAGTCTCTATTGAGCGAGTCCTCAGGAGTGTGACTTTT
Organism: Hoplostethus atlanticus; assembly: GCA_034670405.1. NCBI lineage: Eukaryota > Metazoa > Chordata > Actinopteri > Trachichthyiformes > Trachichthyidae > Hoplostethus > Hoplostethus atlanticus. The sequence continues at coordinate 1,457,103 of JAXDDX010000021.1, forward strand.
GCTGCACATATAAAGTTCACCCAGGGTCTACACAAATGAGACTGTCTCTGGGGAAGGTGATTGGCTGGAGATTGCAGTGGCAAGAGTTCCCACTGAGGGACGAATGTACAATGGGGCCCTGAGGGGTCTGTTGGAGAAGGGCGTTTAGCCTCCAAGTGGCCCCCTGTGGTAACTCTATCTCAGGGGTGGCGGGGGGCCCTCAGCTAGGGCTAAGTGGAGGTGTGTAAGTCAGCGTTCCTCCCCCTCCGGCTGTACCACCTCCCAGAGCTGGGAAATAGAATTGGTGACTGATGGTTTCGGGTTCTTTTTCTGCTTCCACACTTTATTCGCTGGGTAGGAGCACTTTGTGTCGTATATATTTGAGATAACCTTGAAAGAGCATTGTGATAGATAAAGCAGACAGCTAGGTGGCCGTTTTTTATCACAAAGCGGGGGAGGGCCTCAACATATTCACGCTTCCCTTTCAAACATAACACTTTTACATTTTCTAACAAGCGTTGCCATGCACACTAAAAACACATTAAAACACATGAGCATACTGAAAAAAATTAGTTTTTCTCATCCTGAAGATACCAAATGTTCACTGACCTTAAACTCTCTCACAGTAAACAGGGTTTGACGTTGTTGCTAAACTCATGTTTCAGCAGGCAGTCGAACCCACCAGGAGAGCGACGCGCTCACTGATGCACTGCGACATTACTGTATATTAACATCACGCTCCGTACCCTGCCTTCTCTAATGTATGTGCACAAACATTACAGAATCACATTGTATTTGCGTTACTGTATCACGACGGCGACTATGGATGCTGTGACAGTTTAGGTTACATTGCTTCTAATCTCAGTTGGTGTAAATGGAACCATCGAAATAATACCACTACCTTGTGAAACCATATTGTGACACAAGTTGAAGATATATTGGATTTCTTTCTAATCCTTTCTACATTTCCCAAAATATCTTTAATCATAAAATATGATGCAGTATGATGCGTACAAAATTCATGTAGCGGAAGGCTTTACCTCCATCAATCAGTCCATTGGGAATGGTTCTAATTCAGCACATTTTCTGCCATGAAAACACACCTAAACACCTAAAAACTCTCAAGAAGATTGAGATGAAAGATAAAGATAGCGTATGAGCAAGATAGATTGATTTCCTGTTCAGACTCTTGCGACCTTATGAACCAACCATGCATCAAGTATAACACACTACAAACATACATACACAACTTATAGGCTTATAGGTGACGTGCATGGGAGAGACGGCTGAATTCTACTGCATTTGATACATGCTGTTGGATGTGCAGATAAATCTAGAGTCGTGTTGGATGAAGATAACAAGGTAAGGCAATGTACTGGCATCATGCCACTTCTCCTTTCGTCCTCTCTCCCGTTTTGCAATCTCTCTCTGTCTTTATCTATCTCTTTCACCCATCTCATCTCATCATCTATCTTTTTGTCAGTTTTCTCCCTCTCTTTTTTTTTCACCAGACACATCTGTTCAGCCCTTTCACTACCTCTGTTGTGCAAGTGAGCGATGTCGCCTTAAGCCCTGAAACATCACAGAGGCAAGAAAGCAGGACAATAAAAGAGGATCTTTCTCTTAGGAAGTGTTTTCAAAGGTTTCTTAGCCACTGCCCACAGATAGCAGTTCACATAATTTTTCATTGTTGGATGCACCCAACCTTACAAGGAGAAGTCTAACTATTGGAAAATTAGTAGTGAGTGATAAGTGATGAAACCCCTCTAACGTTGTTGTTCTCAAGGCAATGCATGATGCAATTTTCTTTATTGTAGCTGCGCTGACTGTGACACACCTTCATTCTAGATTGGATTTGATTGGATTGGATCTTTTCAACTTCAGAGAACTACTCTTTTACGTTTAACTTGAGTTCCATAGCGTCAGAGCACATTTTGGGCGTCCAGTCTCAACCTAATAGGAAGCACGGCGGAGAATCGAGGCCTTTTCCTGTTGATGACATGCAGTGGTCCACTTAACAGCGTCATTTAACCTTGCCTGGGAGGTGCTTGCCCACTTTGTCTCTTGGATGAAAAGCGATTAGGCGATGCGACACCTTTGCCATTCTTTAATGCAAATCTTCCATTCAGCCCAATTAGCCTTTCTTCCCAGGCGCGCACCTTCCATTCACACTGTCAATCGGAGGGGCATTACCCTTCAGAACCTGTGTTTATGCTACCAGGCCATTAAGGAAGTGTCTCCCTCAGCCCCCTCAGCGACTACCAGACAAGCATGAAGGATTTGAAAATGATGATAACTACCTTACTGAGGTCTGGGATTGGAGGAGTGACAAAAGTGATGGCAATGTCACAAAGAGGTATTGCGGGGGTTCAGGTGAGATGTCAAGTTTGAGAAGTGCCTATCCGGTTTTGGAGGTAAAGTGCAAATTTCAGATCTAATATCTACACATGTATTATATGTATGGTTTCACTTTTACAATATACTGTATGAATGACTGTAGAATACCACTCACCTGGACAAAATGCTATAGAAGTTCAATAAGTCCACAGAGAAAAGAGAAAACTTCTGCATGCTTAGATCCATACAATTTCCATCAGAGCAATAATAATGAAAGTTGCAAGGATTTCAACGAGTGGAGGTTTTCTCTTTTCACAAGTAGAGATGGAGCACATAGGTACATATACTTGGGCGGTCAGGTGCATTTGAGCAGGGGCACTTCAGTAGTATTGAGCACTACTGGAGATTGAAGCAGCCACGCTTTGACCTCTGAGCAGCCTCCCTACCCAACTTGCCACCCAGTAAGTAAGTACATGTATGTGTGTGTGAAGTCTTCTGAACATGCAAACATTTGATGTGCATGTGTGTGTGCATGAATACATTGCTCTGCCAAATAGTAAGTACATTACAATAACAATACAATACAAAAGTCTTTTTCTTACGCAATCTTATTTCTGTGTAGCATTTCCCACTACCCAAGTGCATTAGCTAAACCTAGCTAAAACCTAGTCCATGAACCATACACAGGTCCGGCTCAGCGATCACTAGGGACACCATTTGTCCTATTTAGTCTTTATTTCCTTATGCTAATATGACTATTAGATTCCTTGATAATGGAGCTGTAGAGGGAGTATTGTAAACTTTAGGTTTCTAATGGCATCTTCCCTTAAAGTGTTTCCATCATGGATCTTTTTTCCTGGCTGTGACCTTGTCAGCACCTTGTCTGTCTGTCTGTCATCTTGCCCTGCTAAAAAGGCTGAAGCAATCTGGCAGCCTCCCCCAGAAAAAAAAAGGGAGGGGAGGGGGAGAGGTGTGACCTTTCCACTTCCAGAGAATTGCTTTTAGGTAAACAGCCTCTCAGAAATGAGCCATGAGACAGGTTGGCACATACTACAGCAGAAGAAAAAAAAAAAAATATATATATATATATATATAGAGATTAGGTCATGTTCTAAACACAGACAGACAAGTACATTTAATATATTAAAGAGTGGCAACTGTAGGTATTATTGTATAAATAACCCAAAACCTTGCATGAAATACAATAAACAATTATACACAATATAATGAAAAAAATTACATAACATGCCAACTAACAATTGCTGCTAATATAAAATCAAATGTCTTGTGTTGAAATTTGCAGGCTTTTGTGTGTGAAGCTGTAAAGCAGTACGGAAATGTGGAAAAGCTGAAACCTGAAAGCGAAGGGATATGAGGACTCGGTTCCTTTATTCATTCGAGTCATTGTAGGTAAGTTGAGACTGCATTCATTTCCTTTTCAGTATAAATACAGTGCATACCGATGCTGCCCTGGCTCACCAATGTCAACTCCTCAACACCGGCAGCAGCCGACGCTACAGCTTTTGCGATGTAAAGTCGTTAGAAATGCTCTGGGGTCTCCATCTGTGAGTGGCGGGGCGGGGGGGGTAATGGGAAACCTCCAGAGTGGTCACCTATTCACACGGCACCAGCAGTGATGACTTTATTGAGACACACACACTTATGGGGACAAAACCCTCTCGCTGTGTGTTTCTCTGTCTTTTTCATCACACACACCGCACACATCCTCCATCTTGCATTCAGTATGTGTTCCAAACGACTGACACTGACAGTGACATTGACACACGCACACACACGCACACACACACACACACAGCGGGCACTCCTTCAACCAGAAAGGAGACTGAGATTGGAAATAAAGACCATCCTCTGTGTCTGAGGACTGTGAATGGGAGCAGTAATGTTTTCAATTTGAGCCCTGAGAGCAATAATGGAGCTCATTCTACACCACCTAGATACTGTAGTACCGTTCGCTTTAAAGCTTTAGGATTCTATCATCCTTCACTCTCTCAATTCCTCTCCCTTTTTTTTTTTTCTTCTGTGTGCTTTTCATGAAGGGATTAATATGTGGGATAAGAAGAAGAGGGTCCTGGGTTGACAAAAAAAAAAAAAAAAGGAGCAACGGCTGTGAAAAGAGAAAGGGGGATAAATGGATGAAGAGGTGAGGGGCAGGTGAATAAGCCTGTGTTTGACTCTCGGTGTTATTTCAAGCTCTCTAGCTCTCTACATCCGACTGGGAATTTGAATGACACCTGCCCAAAGCTGTTTGACTCATTCACACAGTATAGGAATTCAATTTCAGAACTGAGATTGAGTCTCGGGGCAAGTGTCCGGCATCCTTTAGCATTTACATGCCGAGGAGTGGATTCATTCTTACTCTGCTGGGGGAAAAAAAAAAAATGCATTCACCTGTGTCGTGAAATATAAGCCAGGTTGTTGCTTTAAGCCGCTGAACTTTCACAGGTATCCTGCAAAAAGACTGAAACACACATCGTCACATATCAAATAATGTCGCTAGATGTAACTGAGACAAAGGCAATTGTGAACAAGGGTGATTACCTTTGTTAACCTGAACACACTGATATCAGAAACCTTGAAGCACACTATGTTCTTGCTCAGACAGAAAGAGCGGTACTGGTATACCTAAGGTGTCATATAACTCGATCTGAGAGAGAAAAAGTTTGTTAGAGACTGGATTATTATGAAATAAAAGTCCCAAGGACAGCAGAGAGGAACGCTTTCTGAGAAAAACAAAGTGGTCACAATGTCACGGCTCCACGTTTTCATCCGCTAGAGTTGTAAAAATAAAAACCTGACGAAAGTAACTAGAAAGACCTGGCAGTCTGTCTGACCTTTAAAGAAATGGATCTAAGACAAAATGTGTGAAAGAGGGAGAGAGAGAGAGATACAGAGAAAGTAAATAGAGGAAGCAAAAACAAAAATTCTTCTAAATGAGAAGAATGTCTGTCTCCTTCCCTCAAAACATTGTTAAATCTCCACGTCTGAATTTCTCGCTCCATCAATCAGAAACAAAAGCCGATGCCTGCGTAGACAATTTTAAACAGTGATGCTTTTCAATCTTGCCCTTTATGTCCATTGCTCTCAAAACAAAGGCGCAAAGGGGGGCAATCACCGAGACTGCTGTTTGTCTGTATTTCATGCCCATCAAATCACAAACATTACTTGTCTGCACCTCTGCTTGCCTATCACCGTGTTCCTAACAAGTTAATCCCTTTGCTTGCTTGGCTGTAAGAGCCAGCACGTCTTATGCACAACTCTAATTCACACACAACAGACACACACATGCAGTATATGCACACACAACACAGCATCCTCTTTACATGAGACTGTATATGCACTATATGACTGTATGACCTTATAGCATCCTTTCAAAAGTGCAACAGATAGTCATTACACGAGATCAAAGGAGTCTTGACACCAATACTGCACAAGCCCTTGACTTGAGAAGGATGATTCAGCAGTCTAAAGGCCTTTAAGCTATGATCCTTAAATAATCTTGCATAGCCACCGTGCTTCAACTAATAGGACATGATCAAAGAGAAGCTTTGAGCAGGTCAAATAAAGCTGGTGACGAGCCATTGATGTCCTTTAACAAGATATGTGTGTGTGTGTGTGTGTGTGTGTGTGTCCTATTTGTCCCTCAGATATAGCACATGGCCGTGCTGAAGGAAGTCATTTTTGCAGGACGTGATGTCGATTTTGAGCGTTAATCTGCAAAGCATGGCTGGTTTTAAGCAGCTACTAGCATGCCACGACCAGGGTGACGTTTGATTGGACCACAAGGACACCCCCGGCCCTACATACGCTGCACCACCCCCCCCCCCCCGCGTTTGAGTTGACTATCAATCATTCCAGTGTCCCTGTCTCTGATGTCAGAGTGATGTCACTGTTATTGCCAGCGTGTTGTTATATTGGAGCAGATTCATGAAGCAGGCTAGCGACACCAGGAAGATGTGATGTGTTTACAGTTTGTAAATGTAGATGTTTATTAAATTTGCTCGCTCTCTTGTTACTGCACAATCACTTCAATACGTTTTAAGTGGATTCACGGTATCCAGTCGCCAACACATAAAACATAATGAAGATAATGAAAACAGACAAAATGAGAAGAGCGACTCCATTTTCTGATTGATATTTTGCGATATGAAAATCCTCCAGTGGAACATGTAATACATATATGGCATATTTACTCTCATCAAATAATATACATCAAAATCCTATTTCCCCCCCCCCGAGCCTGACAGGTTCAGGAGCAGAGAACGATGACAGCTGGTTAGGCCTGCGGAGGATAAAGGTGATTTGCTAAAAAACCCCCAAACAGATGCATCTCCTAAGTGCTAGAAGGGGAGCGGTAATGAAAGCTCGTGTTCATTTAAGCCTCCTGTCTTTTCCAGGGGAGGCAAAGACAGGACAGCTTCATCAGGCTGTTTTTTTTGGGTCCAGAAACGGGCTGTGTGTGTGTGTGTGTGTGCCAGCGCTGTGACGGCCGGCAGGTTTATCTAAGCTGACAGAGATGAATCTCCCGGCAGAGGGCCGGGCCTGTTCAGCTGTCCTGCTGAGGGGAGCCACCCCCACACACAACTGGGGGGGCTGACGTTAAATTATTTCAGGAGGTAATTAGTCTTGTGTTTTTCACCGAGATGTCAAATGCTCATGATATCGGACACACACCCATGTCAGAGTATCACACTGCAGACGAGGAAAGGAGAGAGTGAAAGAGCAGGCAGAGAGTATTTAACTTGTCTTGTAAGTAAGGAAAGGAAAAGCATGAAAATAACCTTTTTTTAGATGTTAATCTTAAAAGTTAATCTTAAATTAATCTTAATCTTAAGAGTTAATCTCGAGTGTAACTATGTATCAAATCCTTCGATCGCAATTCTCATTCAGCATAAAAGGAAACCCCATCATCCGTTCTCCCCTTCCAGTCGAAGCCTCACTTTCTAATTTGGTTAATAACACTAAATTAGACTTGATGAGAACAGATATCGCTAACTTCAATTATCCAATCAGAAGCCTGGAGACATGATCACAACTCAGCAGGGATGCCAGTAATGCTTTCTCTTTTTTTTACCCCCCTCCTCTCTCTTCCTTCGTCCCCTCATCCCCAAAACCTGGGCCCCTTTACCCTGAAGTCAAATTAATGTTGATGCCCGATCAAGGAAAATATGATTCAGCTGTCACTTTATGAACATTGTTGCCTTTATAGACTATATTATACAAAGTCATGCAGATTCGATATACGGCTATCAGAGAAAACAACCCTTAATTTCCTCCTTCTGCTTTTCTTGTCTTTAGCGTGTAACGTGGTTATCTGTGCTGCCAGTAAATGAAAAGTCACTTTCATGGCGTATTATTTTCTTGTGTCGCTCGCTGATCAAGTGAAGCATCCATTACCGCCACTTGGTCGCGAGACAAACAAACCAAACGCTTTTAAATAGAACTTTATGGCACTGTACAGTTTGAAAAAGTTGTCAATTTAAAAAAAAAAAAAAAAAAACCTACGCCGTCAGCTGTGAGAAAGGACACCCGCCTCATATACCGCGCTATCATTTCCGTCATCTCACCTCTCTCTCGAGTCCATTTGTAAAAATACACCGCCAGGTATGATAGCGGTGGCTCTATTCTCTCATTGAGCGGGTCATTTTAGGGGTAAAGAGTAATTTACCATGAAAATTCAATTGCTTTAATCTAATTTCCTTTGATATAATTCACAATAGGCTTACAGGCACAAAGCATTTACCTAGCTGAAACAGTGTAAGTGCCCCTAGGGGACAATTATAGTCCAGCCACAGGTAGCTGACTCACAGTACATTAAATAACCACCATTAGATTCACAATGGAACAAAGAACAAAACAAAAAAAGACTAGGAACAAGCTGAGCAGCAAAAAGTTAAACTGAACGCTGTGCAGGTTCCGTTCCATTATAGGAACATAATCGAAGAGCTGATCATCTTTTAGAAGTATTCCTCAAATAAAACACCTTTGCTTTCCTACTTTTGGGATCTTTACACAACCAATTATATTAGTATTTTCAATACTTAATGCAATTTCCCAGAAAAACATATGAAAATAACAAAGCACAAATGAGTGTTTCTGACCCTGCCAAAATAAATAAATAATAAATACAGAGCAAATATTCACTATTATTACTAATACCATAGTGTAAACATCTACTTAAGAAGCATTTCAGAACTGAAATTGGTTTTGTAACTGAAACGAACAACGAGAGCCAAAATTCTCCAAGTTCCTGCTGCTCCAAAAACTCCAGAGAACACGCGGATTAGCTTGTTTTACTCCTGCCTTAGACGGCAGAAAACAATTAAATATGAAACACAAATCCTGGCATAGAAACATTTACTGTTCCATTTCCACATTAAGTCTGTCTCACGCTTGCTTCTTCCTGTGCTTGCTTCATCCCCTACGGTGCAGTCCTGCTATGGCTCCCTGTGGATTTGAGCTAGAGCAGGAGGCATGCAGAAAGGAACCCTGTGACCTGGATATGAAGCCCATGTGACCCTACGTTGCCAGAGGAGTGTATCAGGCAAAAGGGGTTTCTTCTCCCTCTTTTAAGGGCCTGTCCGTTATGTGTGACGCCGAGTGGTTGCACGTCAAGCTGATTGCACATTGGATGTGCGAAAAAACTGCAGGAAGAGTGGAAAAAATGGCAAAGGTGTGTCCTTCTCTCCCCCTGCAGCCCTGACACCGCCGCTTTGGGCTTGTCATGCCGCTGAACCAAACCAGTCCGTAAGAAGGGGGGGGAGTATCGATTCCACATGCAAGCCTGCTCCGGTATCCCCGGGTCTGACAGAACCCAGACAGAGAGATTTAGAGAAGCCTGTGTTTGAAATGTGTTTGCATGATAAATCACAGCGGGCCACCTGCTTTAGTATCCTTTACTTATTTTATTTCACAGGTCTGTGAGCCACTTCACAGCTAGACTAGCACCCCCTCCAAAGCCATTCAGCATGGATGACCTGCACCGGTTGGGATGCAGACACGCACATGCATACACACACGCACACACACACATACTCAACACAGACACACACACACGTGCACACACAATTTCACAGCGGTTTATCATTTCTCAATGTCATTTTTAATGAATTTGAGATCACATCAAGTCATCACCGTCTCAAATCGTAAACCTCCATAATAAGTCGGAATAGATCGTTCACGGTAGTAGGGGTACGCTCTGCCTGGTACCACCTCTGTAATTGTAATATATTGGACAATACTTCTGAATTATATGCTTCAACCCCTGCCCAGTAACAGCCAAATATTTATCTCATCATGTATAGTGTAGTAAATATATACTATTACAGTAATTGCCAAGGAGACTATGGACAAAAGATTCTGAAATTGTGCAGTTCAAACATGATCGTTTTGATGAACTGTTATATTGACATGTATGTAATAGGCTATTTTGAAGGGGGGGGGGGGATACAACAACAGGAGAACTGAGATTACAATGAATAATAACTCTATTATGTCCCTTGTCCTCTATCTCTCTTCTTCCTTTCTCTCTCTAATCTCATTTCACAGGGGACCAAGGCGAAGAGAGAGGAAGGAAGGTTTTCCTGCGGTATCACACAAGAGACCGCTCTTCCACTGGGGAGGAAAAATGAAGCGAATAAATAAAAGAGAAAATCGAATTCCTTCAGCCGTTGCAGGAGTGCCAGGCAATGAATCAGCAGAATAAATTCTCTCCAGAGATAAACAAACATGATATTTCAGCGGGGAGCCACGGGGACCGGAGGAACCCGCTGCCGCTCTCGTAAAAGTTCAGCGTGCTCCGGACCGTTAAAAAAAAAAAAAAAAAAAAGGAGCCACCTTCTCAATCAGGAAAGCCTCTGGCAGAGAGGACTTTTACAACTGAGGCTATATGTGACAAAAAAAAAACACACGAAAGCACATCGACACACACACACACACATGCCCTCGGGCAGGACTTTAACACCCCCAGATATACAGCCTCATACGGAAAGCCATTAAAGTGAGATTTGGAACCACAAGTGTCTCCCAACACGCTGTCAACACACTGAGTGCTCATAGGCTTGATTTATGCAACTGTGTGTTGGACGCTGTACCTGCATGTTGTATACACATGCTGTAATAAAGTAAAGAAAAAAAAACATGAGGCTGAATCCTGACTGGAGATATGCAGAAACTCTTTCACTGACTTGATGCTTGATTTACTTTGGCTAGCGTTATTGGAAAGCTGATTTGAAGAACATGCCTGGAAGATGAAAACCACAGGTCAACAACCCCTCTATGAATTATTGTGAAGGACGGGTTTGTCCAATATATAGTGGTGCAAATTCAAGAATACATTTCCATGCCGTGGCTCCCCAAAAAGTGATAACGAGGCAACGATGACAGACAGAGTATAATATTTCAGACAGGCAAACACCTTCAGGCAGGAAGCATGAGCACGAGTACGTCGCAAGATGTGAGAGAGCCACTCATGTGTGGTGAAACTTGAAAAGAGAAATGCCGTAGGCTGTGTGGAATGAGAATTTAAGGATTCTTTGTGGGGGCGAAAAAAACACATTTATTTACACTTGATAATTCATAAGATATGACATCTGATGTTTAAAAAAAAAGAAAAGTAATTTGAACTTTTGAAAAAGAAAGAAAATTAGGCAAAATTATTTTTTTCCAGAAGATATCAACCATAGATTTTGCTTGTTTAGCAGAATGTGAAAGTGAAACTCCTGGCTGAGTGTTTGTATCGGTTTGTCTAATTCACTGGATTGTTTCCCAAGCACACAGAACTCTTGCCTTGACAGGTGTAAATGATTTCCATAACATGGAGACACGTTTCTTTGGCAGGTAGAGAAAGAGAGCGTTTCGGAAAGAACAACATGGCGAGCTCCGGAGCTACTATATTCTCTCTCGTCTTGCTGCAAGGAAACAACACATAATTGGGACTGTCGGATGCTGTATAACACTTGTATTGACATCGGTGGCGTCAGCTACCAGGAGATAAAGTGATCGCTCTGGATATGAAAGAAGGGCAGATCATCAAAGCTGCTTTTTTTCTGTGTAATTACAATAATGAAATGTTTTCGAGACCAAAAATTGTTCAGTTAACCGCTATTACCTGCAGTGTGAAAGGCCCGAAAGAGGGAAGACTCCTTCCCGCCCGGAGGATCTCAGTCAAAATCAAGAGCATGCTACCGACATTGTGAACGACTGCGCTTACCATCCTTCACTATTTATAGTGTGTGATGCTCCGTGAACCGCGAAATTAATAAATAGCATGCTCAGTAATTGCCTGGAAACCAAGTGCTGTGGCAAAGTGAGGTATGAAATCAGCGGCATCAGATGGGGCCTCTAATAAGTTGTCACATTATTGTCATTGACCTTCAAGCAATTAAAACAGTAGAGAGAGTAAGAGAGAGAGAGAGAGATGGAGAAAGAAGAGGAGGAGGAGGAGGGGGAGAACAGGGAGGTGGGGTTAAGAGCGGCTGAATTGATGGGAGTACTGGAGGACTCTATTAGGACAGGAGGGTGTTCATTAAAAGGTACTGACAGAAAGAGAGCGAGCTCCAGAGAGCAGAAGGTTTGCCAATGGCTGAGCTTTAAGCAATCTTTTGCTTAATCTGATGGCAATGACACTGTGGGGCTTATAAAATCAAAAGCTGTTCTATTCAACCAAACATCAGGGGGTTAGGAGGGAAGCAATTAGCTCTGGAGAGGATCCTCCTCTTTGGTAGAGCTGCAGGAAAATGACAGGCACTGGACAGTTTACACAAGGTAATTGCAATTTGTCTTTCTGCAGTCGTTCTAGATAGACACAAACACACGCAACACACGCACAACCCTACAAATATCCATTTCAGAAATGTCACAACAATTCTTTATCTAGCTAACAGTTGAGCTTTAACCTACCTGAGGGGAAAGAAATGGCGCTATTCGCTAGTTAACTGCTGGAATACATCGTTCTGTAAGTGCCGCGGGGAACAAACAGGCATTCTGTCAGTCATTAGTCAACCTCGCTACCTCTGGGCTAACCTGCCGCCCTCAGGTTTTATTGATGGAACAAGAACAAAGAAATGGGACTATGATCACTGATGGGAGTTACAAATAGATTACAATTAATGAAAACCATTGGTAACACCAATATTTTGCAGGCATTTGTAGGTGTGTACTTGGTGGATATATTGGGAGTTTCTGTGTCCTGGAGGTGCAACGCTTGGAGCAGTTGCAGGAATAGAACAACAGCAATCTCCTTTGCTATTCCAGGTGAATGAGCAGAGAGAGAGAGAGAGAGAAGGAAGTGGAGGAAGAGAAACAAAGAGAGTGAGGGCAGGCGGAAAGTAAGGGGTGAAGGGGGTGGATATCGCCCAGTGCTCTTTAATAACCAGGGCAGCGGAGGTCCAAAAACCAGAGATGAGTAACCCAGTGGAAACGAGAGGAAGGGCAATGGGGTCACGCGGCACGGAGGGGAAGACACGCGGCATCGCGCCCCGCAGGAGATTGATGTGTTTCCCAGCAATCTACAAGCCCATAAAACAAGAGGGCACGGTCCCGTGGCCGAGCTTAAAAACCAACCGGGGAATTGGTGTGCAAAAGTTCATCTGGCGCTGTCATAACATCGCGCCATGACAACACCAACACGAAATAGCACCCGCAGCTTCATAGGTAGCAGCGGGACTGTTTTTGTGTTTTTAAATGCAAGCTGAAATTCTGTTCCTTTAAATCGAACGGGTTAATGGATGTAAGAGACTGCAGACAAAAACGAGGAACGCATTTTCACCTTGACGGTCTCTTCTGCATTCAAAGCGAACCCTCTAGAAACATGTAGTAGTAAAAAAAATCCCATTTACAGTGTGTTCACCTTTGTGTTGTGTGTGTGCATTCGGAAGGCTCTCTCTTCAAAGAGTTTGAGTTGACCGTGCAGAACGCTCCGAAAAAAAACTCACGGTAATTTTCGACATTCAAAGCAGTCATTTGCAATGACGCCCCGAGGACGTATACCTCTCCCCCGGGGGGCCCCCTGAACGCCTCGGCTGAACTTCTATTTACATACAGGTCCAGCTCTGTACACACAATGCTTTCCTAACGTTGATGGAAAATGGCTCCGCTGGATTCCGCGGGACAAAGTCATCCCACAAAGACACTCTCTCTCTCTTCGCGTCTTCCACATCAGAAAGTCACCGTATTGTGTTTTAGAGTAACACTGGAAGATCAAAGAGCATTTTTGAACTGTGGCGCCTCGTTTCAGTGTGATGAGGGTGGTTGCATGAGCATCTTCAAAGGAAGACGAGTCTTATTAATCATTGCAGCCTCTGTGTCAAAAGAATACATTTAAAGCTTAACATCCATCCAAAGTGAGTGAAACGTTGGGACCCCGAGCTTTGATTATGCAATATTACAGAAAACTATGTAAACCCCCAAAAAAGGATCTTCATCACCTTCATCTTTGAACTGAATCAAAGGCATTCAATTGTAATATCAATCTATTGATTTAGACCCTACCGTGATTTGAAACGGCATTCGTCACATACAGCATAGCAGCTCTGCGCATTGTGTTCTCGCAAGGTTTTACCCTTGAACATAGGAATCACCACAACACACACCTGCACCCATCTCCACTCCCAGCCAAAGTGGAGAAGAAGAGAATGCACCCTTGAACCTGCTCTGTGCTGCAGCGTTATTCCGTGATGTTTTTTTTTTCCATGCTCCAAAAGAGAGAGTCGTGTCAACCAGTCTGGGGCTTAAATGAAATTCCTGAGTCAACACTGCCTCTAGTGGAGCGTGTCTGTAACTGCAGGTAGATAAACACCTGCAGTACAGTCCATAGGAAGACGCTGCAGCATAGAAGTGTTCATTAGCCGGGTCTCCCAAATGCTCGAGGTGCCCATATTGAGCTGTTCTTATACAGGAGAGTTCAAGTCTTAACCGGGTAATGCCGTTAATCAATTAGAAGTCCTCTTCCCCTGAGGGTATCCACATTAACTAGAGTATAGGTTTTCACTTAGAGTGGATCAGTGATCTCTGCTTTCCCCCTCCAGACTTCTTTCATTATCTAAAATGAGAGCATATTGGAGGGGGGCACCGAGGTGGAGTTGGTGTGGGAGGTGTGAGTGAGTGTGTGTGTGTGAGAGTCACATACACATCCTCCGTCACACTTTAACATTGAAGGCTGTGTGTATCCATCAAGTGATTTTAACCATCGCCATCAGCTCTCAGCCGATAAAGAGAGATGACATGAACTGCATGTGGAGACTGTGAAAATGTGTCTACAGACAACTACAGTATTCAGTCGGTGTCAAAAAAATCAAATCGTCGCTCTTCCTCGATCCTCCCCCACTGCAGTCTTCGTTTGGGGGAATCTATTCAAAACCTCACATAATTCGTTGCATTCAAGCTCATCCATACAAATCTGTTCATTCTCTCTCACACAATATTCTATTCACTGTTTTCTCTGTTAAGTCTCTGTGCCTGGCCTCGCTCCCTGTCTCTGGTCTATTAGTCATCCTTTACAGGACACTTCTCCTGTTCTGTTCAGCAGAGTTTGTCCACAGATGCAGTTTCTGGACAAGAGTATTGGCACCTTTGCATTCTATGCAGATGATATACAATGTTTTCTGAAATCATTTCATTTCAAAATTGAAAAGTGATGATTATTGGCAGCCTTTAGAACAATTCAATTACATTTTGTTGGCTGAAATAGATTCTTATTTGCAGTGTAATATAACTCACCTGTGACAGGTTGCAGGTGTCTACATGGTAGCAATGAACCAATTGTCCATTTTAAAGTGATAAAACAGTTTGTTCTGCTTTTGTCTGTGAACATGGTGAAGAGAAAAGAGCTTGTCTGAGGATGTCAGAAAAACTATTATCACCAAACATAACTGTTCACAAGGCTATAAGGACATCTCTAGAGACCTTGGTGTTCCTGTTTGCAATGTTATTAAGAAGTTTGCTGCTCCTTTTCTTCCTTGTGTACTGGACGTCTTGAACGTATTAAGGGCATCAAAAAATCGGAAGATTACCGAGGCAATTTGGAGCGAAATGTGCAACCCAGTGTCAGAAAACTGGGTGTCAATCGAAGGTCCTCCAGACTCCAGACAACCGCACATCCAAAAGCACCCAGGAATGGTTCAAGAGAAAATATTGAGTCCTGATTTCAATCCAACTGAGAACCTATGGTGAGATCTGAAATGTGCAGCTGATCAAAGAACACATTGCACATTGTCAGATTTCAGATTCTTGACATCTGCACATCTGTAAAGTTAATATATTTCATATTTGATAAAGTAAAGGTTTTTGTACAGTGCATATCTGTGCCCTAGATACTTTCTGTACATGTGTTTGACTTGTTATTGTGAACATGATACACATTTTGTATATCCTGTATGACTGTGCTGTAATTCCATATATTGTCCATATATGTCTATAGTGTATATTGCATATATCTACATATATCTTTCACTTTCATACTGAACATATTTCAGTTCATTTGTCATTTTCTTCATCTCAATATGTTCTACAACTGTTATTTTGCACACCCTCTTAATGCTGTGGTTATTTTTTTCCATCACTTTTTTTCCATACATTTCTACTTGATTGGCTGTGTTATGAGCCCCATTTGCTACATTCTATATCCTACCTATCATTTAAGTTTCAGTGTATCTTATCTTGGACACTGGAAATACATTTTCTTACTATGTGCTGTTGACTATATATATATGGATCTTGTACTTTATGTACTTGCAGATCTGCAGTATATCCAAGTAGTACATCCAAAATGTATATAATTCTAGTGAATGTCATCTACATTTACAAATATATTTTGAAACATATCTCTAAACATAATCTGAAGTATATGGGGATATTTTTTTCCCTATGGGGGGGTATCTGACATGGCATCAATTTACTGTTGATTCTATGTCCTCTTTCACAATAAGAACCCCAATTGGAAAAACATGCATGAAGATCGCCCTGTCCTGTCCTTGACCACGACGTGGACATAAAGATCTGGAGCTGTTGGTCCCCGGGCGCCGACGTAGAGGGCTGCCCACTGCTCCTGGCTGCCCCCGTAAAGGATGGGTTAAATAAAGAGGACTAACCTCCCTGCATATGTGTGTGTGTGTTTGGCGGTCACCACTTCCTGCATGCTGTGTGTGTGTCATCATGTGGATTAATAAAGTGTTCTTCTTCTTCTTCTTCTTCTTCTTCTATTGGAGGTGTCATGTGCCTGATTGGAGGTAGTGATGGGAGGTACCCACTTGAAAACACCAGTGACTTAACCTCTCTCACCCACCCCCATTACCTACAGGGTTTCTACATAGGTGCGTAGCTGCTCCTCAAAACATGGCACAGGCGATGATTACTGTTCTTCATCTCCTGTGTGTTAGTAAATGGGATGGAATGATGAAGAACAACACGGGAGCAGATGTGCCCTCCACTGCAGCACTTTTCTCCTTTCCATCATTTCATCCTTTGTTGCTGTCCCTCCTTGCCACCCCGCTGCCTGAATCTCATCTGTCCTCCAGCCCTCCATCGTCTGATCCCCTCTCCATCACCGGCTCCCTCTACCAGTCTGTTCTCCTCCCAACACTCCATCACGGTGAGCAGGGAGCCCTGGAGATGTCTCCCCGCTAAGGAGTGATGTAGTGGGCTGCGCTAACAGACCCTCTCGGCCACTATTATTAACCAGGCCCGGGCCTCATTTCTCAAGGCCTGCAGAAACACACACACACAAACACAAACACACAAAAACACACACACACACACACACTTGCATGTACTCACTTCTTCACTGCAGATAAGCAGACATTCAACATTTTCTTTATTTAGAATGAATGTAGCAACAACTACATTTAAAACCCCGTGATTGGATAGTTGAATTAATGAATTAGCAGCGGTGCATTACACCGATGACAGGACTATTTCTTCTCAGCTCCACAACTCCCATGGCCCGATGATAAAAGCAGTATTATTACCACAGTATGCAATATTCAAACAAGAGATTTGTCATCTAATGAAGAGAATTACATTTCAGACTCCATGTATAATTCATCGCCATCAACCTTAATCCAGTACTCAGCACTGCACACACAGACTGCAAATGAAGTATGGAAACTCAAGTGCTTCATATGAATCCATAAATAATAGTCAAAATCAAATACAGTGTAGAAATGTTGAATTTAGGTGGACATTTGTAGGTATAGGGCTAGACTGCTAATGTTTGTGTGTGTGTGTGTGTGTGTGTTTCTTTTCTTCACGTGGTGCATGACAAAAACATTTTTTTCTTTCTTGACTCGACTAGTATTGTTTCATTAGTCTATCCCTATCAGCAGAAGTGCCATTCCTCTGTCTGATCGAAACCGCCTCAGCCTTCCAGTGGAGCGTATTGAATTCCTTTACCTCCTAGTACAAGCTAGTGCTGCTAGCTAGGAAACAAGAATAAATATAACTGCTCCCTCTCTAGCCCACCAAGGCATTGATTTATACATAGCCTGCTGCAGCTGGGAGCTACAAATCTGGAGGGAAGTCACCTTATTCATAGAACAAAAATATAGTTGTTTCTTACACACATCTCCGAGGATTTGATACGCTATAGATGAGGGCTGTCAGAGCAAGGGTATAGGGGTGGGTGCTGAGTAGACACAAATGTAAGTTGGCAAAACACTGCCTGTTGATGACATTCTTTAAGTGTGTGTGTCTGCATCGGGTCGAGGAAGGGTGAAACTCTTACCTACAGTGCATCAATTAGTCTTTTTTTGTAATCACTGATTCCCTCTGTGTGTGTGTGTGTGTGTGTGTGTTATTGCTTTTGCGTGTTGCGCCGCAGTAATGCTGCACACAGCGGGACACCCACCTTCCCACTCAGAGAACAATTAGAAAAGAGAGAGAGAGAGGAGCAGAGGGATGACTGCAGATGAGCATCTTTCGCCATGCACCGCCGCAACATTTCAATGGCAGAAGGAGAAACAATGAGCAACACAGTTTAGGGGAAATACAAAGACAGAGAGAGGAGTGATTTGGGTAAACAGAGGAGGGAGACAAACTGTGTGACAGACAAGGCGAAAAAGCAAGATGAGCATGATAGAAAGAGGCGTAGACAAAAAAAAAAACAGGATAGAGAAATTATAAAAGGCTTGGGGTTGGGAGTGTTGTTCCCCTGTTGTGAGTGGGACCTTTTGCGTGAGCCAGTGGCATCGGTGTTTGGCACAGCATCAGTCCATGTGATCAGACAACGGGGCCGTCTGTCTCATCACCGAGTCACTTTGTTCCCCCCTCTGACAGCCTCAAGGCCCGACTGACTGGTGGCTGACTGGTGAGCGAGAGAGAGAGAGAGAGAGAAAATGGAGAGAGAGAGAGAAACGAGAGAGAGAGAGAGAAAGAATGCCTATCTCCTCTCCTGCTTCCGCTCGGTCTCGGCGATGGAGGAAATGAGCAACGCGAAAAGCAATTAAAACTACTGAGAAACACGGTCTAAAATTAGCTTTCCCAGGGATCAGCGAGAGGCAAAAGTAAATAGTTCAAAGGATGAGTTCTCTCTCTTTCTCTCTCACAAAAACACACACACACACACACACACACACCACATGTATCTTAATACATCATGGCTGCGTCCTGTCCAGCGCCCTGCAGGCCATGATGCCATATAGCCCCGGATAGAATTCCTAATTGATGTGACAAAGTGCCTGAGAGTGTCCGGTTCCCCCGCCCCCCCCCGCCCGGAGTGGTTTTCTAAAACGGCAGTCTGATTCTGACCCCCCATCTCTCGTCCCTATCCCTTTTCACGACCACGTGCAGTTTAAATGGAGTAAAAACACCCTCTTGACATCCGAGGGTCGGATATTATTATGATCGCTGGATATTGACCGCGAGGACAAATCAGACATCAAAAGGCTCGGGGGCCATAAAGCGACGGTGTTTGCAGAAATGGGAAAAGCGTAGCGGGAGCGTCAGCTTTCATCTTGTAAGATAATAGGCCAGTCATCCCTGTTAAGAAGACATGGGCTTTAGAGTGCAAAGGAGATGGGAGGGGGGTTGGTTTGTCTGTGGAAGCTTTTAGAAGCTGTCACTCCCGGAGAAACATGACAGCGTCTCTAAAAATAAGGCCTGCTTATAAACTCGATGTCAGGGGGCTCACGGGGCGTGTTAGGTGTCTACTTAAGAGACCGCGGTCGAGAGGGAAAAAAAACAACACACACACACACACACACACAAACACTATCGCTTGTCTTACATTTCACTGTCAAGGGGCAAGCAAATGTAGACTGAGACTGAGACGTTGTTTTCCTCTATACTCGGACGGCTGTTTCTTGTGTTTTGTTTCCCATTAATTGAGGGGGGTGTGTAGTTAGCTAGGTGTCAGTCACTATTAATGTGGAAAGTCACAATCCCCTCAGCATTGTTTGTCAGTCTTCCTCTATCTACTTCCTCTTCCACTACTGTCGCCCCTAAAATCATGATTCATTTGTTGAATTTAATGATGATGACACCAGCGAAGACGCAAATGTATCTGGATGTTTAGTATAGAGAGACTGAGTTTGGGTTTATTAATTGTGATTTGGCTGCTGAGATCGTTTCCAACATTTCAATTATGGCAAAACTATGTTTGTCTGTGGGCAGGTGTGTGTGTGTATGTGTGTGTGCGCGCCCCGCCTGAGCAAAACTGTGCTGCTGAGAGCGGTTTAAAACCATGTTGTGATAAATGTTTGATGTACTTTCCTGAACGAGCCCACGGTCTGAACGTTGCTACACAACGGGGGGAAAAGGGACCAGAGCACAGGATGATTCCACTCTGGAAAAATGCCTTTATGCACAAAGGTATGTATCTTAAATGTCCTTGTGTCGTGACCTTGACAGAATGAAACGAGCCCCAATTTATTTTTTTATGGTATTTTCGCAGACTTTAAAAGGCCGCGAGAGCGAAAGAGCCATTCACTGACCTGTGCAATGAGATCAATTCAGTGGTGATCCGCTGCAAAGAGATGCACTAATGCCTCTATCAAAGCCCGGTTGATTGTGCGCCCATCTATACTGTGTGTGTGTGTGTGTGCGCCTGTGTGTGTGTGTGTTGGAATTCTCATTCAAAACCTGTTTACCCCTCGAAAGTCTTGATATGCAGCCATTTACATTCTGGAATGAAAAACAGATTCAGATTCAGGGACAGTTTCCAAGGCCCATTATTTGCCGTCACTTTCAAATCAAAATCAATTTCCCCGGCCCCTGTTGTTCTCGTCTTGGCCTAAAATATTTTCTCTCCGAGTGTGTCTGATGAAAGGTTTTTCTCTGCACAGCCCCAGAGAGCCAGCGTGATGAGGGGAGGCAGCTTTGTGTGTGTGTGTGTGTGTGTGTGTGTGTGTGTGTGTGTGTGTGTGTGTGTGTGTGTGTGTGTGTGTGTGTGTCAGTCCTTTGGAACACACAGTGAATTTGAGATGGTGGAGAGCAGTCCTGACCTAAGCTGCCCTGCACTGCTGTGTTTATTTAGAACAGAGAGAGAGTGCTTCATACAAAAGACAGATAACACAC
Organism: Hoplostethus atlanticus; assembly: GCA_034670405.1. NCBI lineage: Eukaryota > Metazoa > Chordata > Actinopteri > Trachichthyiformes > Trachichthyidae > Hoplostethus > Hoplostethus atlanticus. The sequence continues at coordinate 1,477,944 of JAXDDX010000021.1, forward strand.
ACACACACACACACACTTCTTTGTTGCAGTGCGTGTTTGCTTGTGATGTGCGGTTTCTGCAGCGTTGTTTGTCCTCCTCCCCCCATGCTTGATCAGGTTGGATGAAATCTCCTTCCTCCCTGCCGATGGCTGTGTGAAACAGTAGCAGAGGGGGGATACAGATCTGTCAGCACACCACGCAGACAGCACTTAAGAGACTCAGGGTAATGGCTGTTCATGGGCCCCGCTAAAAAACCCTCCCCTGTTGCTGAGGCTTAGTGTCACTTAGGAGGAGTGTGTGAAAGATGCGGCCCACACTGCAGGGACTAACAAGACGCCTGCCAACTGTAAAGACGAGCTCCTGGCCCAAGAAGTGCCAAGATTCTAAGGCCCCGTTTTAAACCTCCACCAGGTCAGTGTTACCCCCTCTCCTGGTTTATGGTATTGACTTTGCACCAAGACGTAAGACGTCAAGTGTTTGTTTCAGTCGGGAATGTTTAAAACACTCAAATGATATGTTTAATATAAAAAGCTTTTATGCTGTCATTAACGTCAGAACGATCCCAAGGGCCCTGATGGACAGGGAGACATGGGTAAATAGGGTTCAAACATTTTGGAAATTGTGAGCGATAAAAATATTTGACTTAGAATATGTGTACTAAGAAAACTAACAATTTATTTTTCTTTTCTTTTTTTGGCAAAAGTAAACATAAAGACAGCATCTGTATTTGTCCGTCCCGCCCCTCCTCCATCTACACGTAGTAGTGTCAGTCCTGCTCTCTCGCCGACGGCGCTTGCCAGTCAGGGAATTTCAAGTTACTAACGGTGATGACAGCGTGTGGCATCATGTCTCTTCCTAAAACAAAATCAAAGTCAGGGTTTCAAAAAACAAAAGGAGAGAAAGGAAAGAGATGAGAGAGAAAAGAGAGGGCGACGGTATCTAACACAAGAAAGACGAGTTTATCCGTCCGTGAGTGGTGCAACCTGTTGGCCTTAGACTGTGAAATGCTAGCATACTTCCGCTGGCATACTTCATCATATCCTCACATAAAAATATGTGAGTATATTCACATTTAATTGAATCAACACAGCCTGACTTTTAGCAAGCTATTTTATAGCTATACTAAATCAAGTGTCCATGGTGCCAGGGCCAGCAGATTCATCAGCTGCAGTACCCCAGTCACCCCCAAACCCAACCCAATGAACCGGTCCCAACCTGTCCCAACTGAAGAAGGAGTTACAGCAGTTACTATAAGACAACACAAAAAGCATCAAGCATCAGAATGTGTGTGTGTTTCAGGTGTACAGGTCTAACAGGTGTAACCCCATCCTGATCTAGGTGAGGATGGCATGCAGCCATGCAAAAGTCACTCAAACAATTCCAAAAAGGGTTCTGGGAAATATGACCTCTTGGAAATAAGACTTGAAGGGTTCACAACGTCCTTTAAGGAAAGGTCGCCAGGGGTTGTTGGGGTTGAGTCACTGAGTCACTGAATACAAGTCCACAATACGTTTCTGTGTGTGTGTGTGTGTGTGTGCGCCTCTACGTGTACGTCTCCAGCAGCCATAGCAAGTGAAGTCATTTAAAATGTGATGACTATGAAATACAGCGTCACGCACGCGCACGCCTTCGCTCCCTCAGGTCTGCGGGTGTTCTTGTATGGATCCGGTAGACAAGCAGAAGACACAGAGTTGGCCATTATTCCGCTGCAACAGAGGGGCCTTAATAACTCAATAAGAACATGGCTGTTGGTGATTTATGCCGTGGACTACGGGAGTCCGCACATAAATCACCAGGAGCTCACCTATCGCTTTCACTTATTCATGCTAGCTATTATTTATACCGCCACCGTCTGGCCCTGCGTGATCAATATCCTTAATTCTAATTACATCTCAAGCGCTCGCCACTCTGTGTATCGGAACAACAGGCGTTTGCCTCGGAAAAAATGTTAATCAACAGGGTCGGCGCGAGGTGCGGGAGGGGTTGAGTGTCGCTTGAACGAGGGAGAGCGGCGGAGCGAGAGAGTGCGATTAAAGGTAGAGAGCGCGGAGATGAGACTATGAGGGTTTTATACGCCAGCGGTGGGGGTGATGTTAACCTGAAACGCCCTAGGGGCGAGAGCAGATGTAATCTGTCGCGTTCGGGGGTTGAGGGTACCATAACGGCGTAGGAAAGAAAGGCCCGAGACCAGATGAATGGAGAAGGGGATCAGCCTCGCCAAACAAACTGAGCTTTTTACACGGAGCCGAGCGGCCTATTGACACTCCCCCCTCCCCCGTACCGGCTATCTCCGCTCGCATCGCCTGTTGACTCTGCCGCTCAGTGGATCTGAGACAAGGATCAGAGTCAAAGCCTTGTGTTCATAATGCCCAGTATGCTAGTGGACACTATAGGGCGCTCGGTGTGATAAGGGTCTGCTCGCGGCCTCGGTCCCCACTGTTTACCTCCACAAGCAACAGTGGAGATGACAGCGAAAAACACACCTCCTCTCTCTGTGGCGGTTACATGATCGCTGCCTCTGATCGCAGCTCTTCGGCCCGACTGCCGGGGAGAACAGTTGCTGTGAGTGTAGGCATTTGTTCGTGTGTGCGCGTATGTGTGTGTGTGTATTGTTTGCCTCAAAGCTGATGTTGGTAGCGGTGAGGGCTGATAGCGATCTAATCTGTTGTGTACCCAGCAGGAACACAGAGCTCTCACAAGCTGGCATTAAGGATGATTGCGTGTAAATATATATATATATGTATTTGTGTAGGTGTGTGTACGTGTATGAGAGAAAGTAAGACACATAAAGATAAACAGAGGTGTGTTTAGAGGCAGACCACAGGTAAATAAATTGCTCTAACCCTGCGGTGGCCGTGTGCGGGGATGGCGGGAGCTGCCTTCATCTGATGTTTGCCCACAAAGGATTATTCACACCGACAGACATGTTTGTGCGTGAGTATACGTGTCTCCGGGTGTTGTTTACCGTTGGGATGAGGAGCCTCTATAATCCAGGGACCCGCTGTGGCAACACGGAGAAACAGAGGTAGATTCACTTTAAACCAACGTGGAAGAAGAAGAAGGGCTGAAAATAAACTTCACAAAGTTAAAAAAAAAACATCCTTCATCGAGGCGTAGGTAGCCTTCCGGGCCGCTTACGAGGTGCAGCTAACGTAGCATTGATGCTGCCACTTCCTGTTTATTGTTATCACACAAAGTCTCTGTGAAATGAGCACAAACTCTGAAACACAGATTATATGTTGCGGACACAAATTATGTGAAGATTACGTTCCTTCGGTACAAATTGGATTACGTTACAATACCACAAACTGGACACGTCATTTTCACTAACGGTTAAGTTTAGGCTAGTAGAACAATTTAGGCTCGGTTAAGATGAGGGTAAAGTTTTGGTTATGGTTTAAAAAAAAAAAACTTTCGATAAAAATTGAAACTTCACTCACAGTAGAAAATTTGTTGTCATGGGTTGGAAACTAAACCCAGGTTGAGTTAAGAGCAGGTGTAGTGTATGTACTGATGTTTATAGGCCTATTCAGTGGTTGAAAGTATTCCCATTACTTTGATTTTGTCGAGAAGAAAGACGACAAAAAATACTGTTGTCAACTGAAAACTGCGCAGGTACTAAAAAGGTACACAGTATTGGCTATCAGTCATGGAGGTGCACAGGCGAAGGTGTTATGAAGGTAAGAGGAAACAATATCTTATTTGGGGGGAGGTTGCGGAAAGGAAAAGTAATATCACGTGTAGTGTAACAAATTACTTAAGTAATAATAAGTAATATTATTACTTTTGAAATGAGGAAAGAGCAATATATTACATTTCGAGCAACGGCAACACTGTTTAAGAGACATCACGATCAGCCTGCTGATTGTGTGTGTCTATCTGTGCCGCCACACTTTCTACCTCCAGCTGTCAGCATGTCTCCCAGTGGATGAGTTTCCCAGGCCCTGACATCAACTTTTGTCAAACAAGATTTGTCTAGTAATTGTTTGGCTAATTGGCCTTTATCTTGAACTCCAAATTAATCATGTCATGTTTTCCATTATAAATCCAGCCCAGTGGAAGTTCTTGTCAATAGAAGGAGAAAGACAGTGTTGGAGAAGGAGCGGCGGTGGTGATGGTGGTGGTGGTGGTGGGGGGCAGAGCAGAAACACATCATAGTTGTTGTTTAATTTGATGATGTCTCCGGCGAGAGCGACGTGGGCGTGCTTGTTGGCGCAGATCTATCTTCCCCCCTGTCTGTTTGTGAATGTGTTTTTTAACCACTATCATTGTAGCAATACTCGGGTGGCAGAGCTCTGGCGTTACCCTGCCTGCAGCATCGATCCTCACAGCTTCATTTACAACACTATGGATTTCTGCATCAGAGGGGAGGAGTGAGAGACAAAAGAGAGATAGAGAGCGAGAGGTGGGGGGGGGAGAGAGAGAGGGAGAGACATGTAATCTCACAGGGATTCTAAACACACTGGTGGATGTCTTAAAACCAAATTGAACTGCTCTGAAGTCAACGTGTATAAAGTTAAAACAGGGTAGAGAGCGCCAAAGACCTAATGGTCGATAAGTTATTATTTTTTTAAAAGCGGAGGACAGTATTTTGAGAAATAACGGCGGGACGTATAGGGCCAACTGTTCAATTGCGCTGCAGCCAATTGGATATCTGATCGGATAACGACCGGTCTCTTAGCATGTTCAATCGTACGCCACCTCCTTGATTTATGGCGCGCTTGCAGAAGAATCATCTGGTCGAAAATGCTTGGGTATGTTTTCATATTAACTACGAAGAAAAATGCTGTCACGCAGCATCGTCTCGGCTTAAGACGCCTCATCTATTATCCACGAGGCGATTCCCGAATCCCGCCGAATCTCGCCTTTTTAGAAACAATTTTAAGATTAGGCAACACGGTGGTGGTGACACGTATTACTCATTCATGACAGTTATTGCTTATGTAATGACATCACATCAATAATTGATAGGCATTTACAAATGCACAAAGCGTATATTGATGTAATTGTAGCGCTGGCATATGAAGTGGGTCTAGTTAATGTATCCAGGGGGGATTTATAATTCATTAATTCTCTGTAGGTCTGATGATTGGGGCTTAGCGCTGAGGATGTGCCAGGAGAGCGAGCGAGAGAGAGAGAGAGAGAGAGAGAGAGAGAGAGAGAGAGAAGTCACAGGTCAGTCCAATGAGGCGTCATGTAACACATGTGCTCTCTCTCCTTCTTCTATCTCTCTCTCTCTCTCTGATTTTCTCGGAGAGGCTTGGAGGGATTTCTTTTAATCAGAGGGATTTGTGAACGTCCACTACTTTACACAGCCACGTACTGTACAGCGTGTGTGCAAAAAAGACATAGCCCTTTTCCCCCGGCTTACGACATCCCCTCTTCAATGCAGGGACGCAATTGAATCACCGTCGCAGGTTACGGTGAAAGAATGTCGACGACGATGAATTTGCAGCCATATCCTACGCAGCACTGTTATGTAATCCCTGGATTACGTCAAATGAAGTAGTCGTTTGATTATGTTGTCAAAACTACAAAAGCATATAAATACATTTATTTATTAAATTCTAATACGACATAAAAAAACAATGTGATTTATTTTTTGATTTTTTTTGGGGCGAGCCAGGAGAACAGCCCATATACTCCCACATAGCAACTGGTACTACTTTACTGATGTGATCAGGTCAACGCCTCAATGCCTGTTCTTGGGAAGAAAAAAAAAAGGTCCTCTTTGGGAAAGAGTGTGAGGAACGAGATATCCCTAGAGCTCTTATCAGCTCTACTTCTAGCTGATACACGCTGGCACACTGCAGGTGTGTCACACACACACACACACACACACACACACACAGTTACCCAGGAGGAATGCTTTGGGTAAGATAAAAAAAAAAGGGTTCCACACTGCCTAGTCCACTGTGGCCACTGCATCTGAGACATACTACATGCTGAAATCGGGTTCAAGGATGAGTGTGTACACACACCTAAACACACACACTCAAATTGACAAGTAAAAAATAAAGGTATACTGTATGATAGAGCAGCCAACACCATGTATTAAACCCTGCTTTTCTTTAAGTCGTAGAAAGTAAATGAAGACAGAATTTCACTGTCCAGTCAATATGGCGCGGTTGCCTTTTTTATCTGTTGCTTCCTCTATCCATCAATGCACAAATCTGCCATGAATTCCTTTTTGTGTCTGACAGCATTTCTTCATTTCTACTATATAGAAGTCAATTGAACCAGTTGTTCTCTAATCGCACGATACGATCTCACTTTGGTGGGCTTACATCCCCAATCAGAGCTGGAGGATCGCAGAGAGCATCTTAATACGGATACCTACAAGGTCCAGTTCCATCACATAGTTCAGAAGATCCCGGTATGAACAGATAGATTGAAAAGAGAGATACAAGAATGGATGAGAGAGTGAGGGAATGTCGGGGAGAAAGAGAGAGAGGAGCAGAGAAACGCTGGACCGCATGCCGTTGCAAGGCTGCAGGGCAGCCGGAGAAGACGAGAAAATAGAAGGCCTATTTGATATTTAATTGGAATTGATCCTGTGGAGCAGCTGAAAATTTTAACAGCGGGGCAAATCCATACATTCATGCGTGGAGGGATGCGTGGTGTGTGTGTGTGTTTTGTGTGTGCAGAAATACAGCTCCGCCATACGAAACAAAAAACGAGAACAAAAACCCTGTGAACTACACATCAGAGAGAAGAGAGGATGGCAGAGCTTGAGGGAGACAAAAATGAGAAAAAATGAGGGGATGAATGGAGAGAGAGAGAGGGAATGCAAGGCAAGACAGAAAATGAGGAGGCGGGGAGGGAGGGAAAACAACAGAGAAGTTTTAATATTTCTTCAGAGATGATTTATTTATCCACCTTATGGCAATGCCGCCAGGATAAAAAGCAGCCCCGTCTGGGCCGAAACAAACCAACCAACGAGCCCGTCAATAATGGAAGCGTGGCAGCGGAGGAAATGTTTTGTTTGCGCCCATAGATGGGTTCACATGTTGCGTTCTCAATCCAGTACTCAACTCTCATCCATCCATTTACATTCTAAATCTGTATGTTGGAGATCTACTCAACGGTACCAATCTGGTAAAGGCTTGCTATAGATCCCAACATGCCTCAACACGTTGGTCAGACTTGCTAGACTTGCATGATGAAGGAGAAGGGTTCTTCATATTCGGTTCATCTCCATTTCTATCCCTCTGTATGCTCAAGAACACACATGTATGTGGGCATGCCAGCACACACACAAACACACTGGGTGCTCGCAAACAAACACAGAAAGCCAGTGCCTAAAGACAAAAGCTGTGCTGCGGAACAAAAGACGACCAAAAAAGCCATCAAGACACCCACAGCAGGCACCCATTGTGATTAATGAAAACAAATATTGGGAGAGAGTGGGACACAGACACAGGAAAACAGCACAAACAATAGAGCAGACAGCGTAATGCATTCAGGGTTCGCTGACGGCCCTCTAGTGCAGAATGAGAATAATAGGAGGAGAGAGAAAGAGGGGATAGAGGAATGGAGGGAGGGAGAGGGAGGGAGAGAGAAGGAGGGGAGGGAGAGGAAACAAGGGCACTAATGTGAAATCCATTCTCCCTAAAACATCAACATACATCCACACCGTCCTATCAGCGAGCTTTCAAACCTATGGTGCCTGTCAGTGCCTCGGCGGTTAGACCCCACTACACCGAGCAGCAAGTACAAGTCTTTCTGCTGCAGAAATGAATACACACACACACACACACACACACACACACACACACCACACATGGTTGCACATCAACAATCACATCTGTGTGCACTTGGGAGTGTTAAATGGGAGTAAGGATTGCTAAGGCTTGTTTGTAAGTGCCTTCAGCTTCCTGGTTTGAGTATTATTTGAGGAGCGACTTGGAGCCGGTCATTGTGAAGGTTTTCTACACTAATTGGAAAAGTTTAAAAAAAAAAAATGAAAAAAGCAGAGATTTCAACTTATTCAAAACCCTGGGAGATAATTGAGACAGTCAACCAGTCAACTTTATACGCCTATACAGCAAAATAACTCACATATATATATAGTTTGACAGGCTGCCTATGATTTCCTGCCCCTCATTGTACAAGTAAATACAATATTAAATTCTTTTGGACAATATTTTGTAAGGAATAGAAGTTTTAAGGCTCTTTATTTGCCCCAATAAACACTAACACTAAGTGAAATCTTTACAAATTGAAGCGTGTACTTCAGGTGAGTTTTCACATTTTCGCTGCTGCTCAGGTGTAAACCGTCAGAACGAGGGGACTTCTGTTTACAAAAATCATTCATTAAGAAAAACAGAGTTTTTAATGAGGCTTTAAGTTTATTAGATAAGGCTATTAGCACAGTGTCGCTGCGAGCTGTGTTTTCATCTGAATCAGCAGCCGACAACGTTTGCCAACAGCAACATTCATTTTAAAAGAGGCACCGGGAACCAGGGTTTAATACTCCGGTGTGAAAGGGGCAAAGCGGCAGGTCTGAGTTTTTTGCAAAGGTCTGCCATATATAAAGCATATAAAGCACGTACCACACTGTTGCTACATAAAATCCCATTCAGCCTTTAAAAAAAAGACAAGGGCCCTACATTTTTACAATGAAATAAATATTCTTATGAAAGCACAAATAGATTATGGTTACATCCTGCTGATGCATCATGGTCATTCAAGCCACATCAATCCTAACCCTTCAATTTTCAATTCTCCACTTAAACACACAAAGCAGCATTATGTGTATTGCAATTAGGTGCATTCCACTGCTAAAACCTTGGGCGCAGAAAAAAACTGTAAAATCCTGAGAAGATCCCCTGCTCTTAAACATTGTGTTCATTCAACGGATGGATGGCCCGCCGGCGATTCGGCGTGTTCTTTACGATCCTCAAATGATGCAAAGATACCGCCGTGAGGTAAAACTTTATCATCTGACTCTGAAGTTAGCCCGTACAGTTTGATTGCCGAAACTTTCCTGCCAGACGCAGCACACCACGAAGCCAGTCTGTGTGATAAGACAAACATGGGGCTTCCAGTGGCTTGACTACCCAGCGGGAATCAGTGCAACTTATTTTCCCTCCACTGACAGTCCCTAAACAAACAGAGCCAGCAGGACAGGGATGAAGGAAGGAATTTATGTGGTGAGACAAAGGGTAGCAGAAGGAGGGGTGGGGGATAGAGGGATCGAGGCAACAGTCGGGTCCGGCTGTCTGGCCGGAGGCTTCCTTTGGCGATCTGTGTTATTCCCATCCGGCTTCATTACAGCCTTATCTCTAGGCTAGCCACACAGCCAGCTAGAACGGGCTAGGGAAGCACTGCAAGGTTACGGACCCGGCACACCTGCCACCTCAGATAAAATATACATCAGAATTAGGGCACAATTTTCCGTTTCTCAATGGCTCTCTCTCTCTCTTTTTTGCTGTGTCTGTCTCCTCTCTTCCTTGTTGATTAATCCCTTTTTTTCCCTCTCCCTCTCTTTCTCCTTATGTCTCTCTCTCGCCTTTCTCCCTCCCCTCCCTCCAGCCCTCCTGACAGAAGTGTGATAATGGGACAGTAAATTAGGACCGTCCCGTTTCCCACCGACAATCCTCTCAGCAGTTGATGTGATCTCTCACCTGCGAGGTCAAAGGCTAATCGGTGTAAAGCAGTCGCGACCGACGGTCAGAATAATCAATCAACTCCCACACTGCGATATCCGCAAACAAAAGCCGTAAAACATCACCGTGAAATCTCCTTCCCGCAAACACGCCGTATTTCAAAGATGCACAGATCAGAAGGATTTATTTTCTGATACAAAGACGGAACGATAGCCAAGTTCAATATTAATTAACGAGCATTTGTTTCCCAACCTGTTTCGTGATTAGTCACACTCGCGCGATGCCAAATATTTGTCACTTCACACTCAAATGAAAATTGCGGCTCTTACCGCAATTGCCGTTGGCACAATAACAAGTATTTACATGGGGTTTTAGCCTTTTCAAGTTTTTCCATTTTTGCTGGAAAATCTAATCACTCTTGCACTTAATCGCAGGAAAAACAAAAACCTGAACTATTGAGTCTCTTTAATCCACTTTGCGAATACATATTGGAGAACACAGCTTTCAAATTCCAAAAGGGATTAGTTCTAAACGGCAGAGACGGAGAGGCCTTTGAGGGGAGCTAAAATTACAGGTGGAGTGATCCCTTCTAAAATTATCCCACTCTTTTATATTGCGCCTGTGAAGAATTCATGCTCATGTTTAATTCCCGAGCTCTGATAACGAATGTCTCCTCCGAGCACCTGAAGATTAATAGACTTTTACCAGGTGCTCTCTGTCTTTTTATAACACACTCCAGCTATTTAAACGCTCAGCTGTCTGGCTGTCAGCTTTCCACCATGGGGGTCATTTAGAGGAAGTCTTAAGCCATTGATGTGCTTAGAGAAGGGCGTGGCAAACTGGGTGCCTTTTGACACATCATTCCTTCTACATAGGTATCCACAAGAGAAAATGTTGGTGAAAATGATTTTGGTGATGATTCACAAAAAAAAAGAGCTTGATCACCCACCTAACAGTTCCAGCTCCGAGCAATGCAGCAACAAAGCGTACTAACCAGCCACGCCCTTACAAAAAAGTCACATGTGAAATGGAAGATTTCACATGTGACTTTTTTGAAAACTGCACTTTCATGTGATATGTCACAACAACATTCAACATTCCACATTCCACATTTCCACATTTCCACATGTGATTGTCCCTATTCACATGTGAAACAATGTTTACACATGTGAAAATGAAGTCTGTGTCACAAAATCACATGTGAATTTGACATTTTCACAGGTGATTGGCTTTATTCACATGTGAAAAACTAAAACACGTGTCCAAAAAACCACATGTGGGAACACCTCACATGTTGTTTTCCACATGTCATTTCCACATCTAACTTTTTGTAAGGGGTACACATCACATCGCAACACCACACACACACACACACACGTGCATTACAAACTTTGCAGCTGCCCGTGCTCCTGTACGTACCGCACAGCCCCAAATTTGAGCGATGAAAAAGCACATTCAGATTTCACACTCCAATAACAACAAGTAATCAAGGCCGGTGGTAGAGCCGTGCTGGCAGAGGCAGCAGACTGAGGCGGAGTGACGCTGCCGCAGCCCTCAGTCACACTCTAAACACCTGTCTTCAAATGGACACATCAATCCCTATTTCACAGCCCGCCTGGCCTCCTCCTACACCACTCACTGGGCTCACCACTGCAGACACGTACACATGTGCACGTACACACTATGCGGCTCACTAGTTTTAGAAATGACATTTTGCCCTTTTGAAATACAAAAGCTAAAATAGGCAGTGGGTAAAGACCTATGGACAAAGTCTTTATTTGCAGCGCGAGCAGGGGAGACACCATAAGGACAGGGTGAAAGAGGATGGAGAGTGGCAGAGTAGAAATCAATCCATTGCAATATAGTGCGCGGTAATCTGCAGGACGGGCCGACTCACAACCCAGGAGCGGCGAGGGACAGGTGTGGCATGTGAGAAAATGGGTCTGGACAGAAAAGAGGGCAGTAAGAAGCACTTAGCACCTGGTCTGGGATACTACCCATTCTCACACGCACGCACACACACATACACACACATACACATGCACACACACACACAGAAGCACTTTGCCTAATAGAGTAGCAGCAGTAGTCAGCGTTTCCCATGGCAGGCTGTAATCGCATGGCTGGACTCAGTGATGGATTTTGGGTTAGAGGCAGCATCAGCACCACTGCAATAAACAAACACACACACACACACACACAACATTCACATGTGCATACACTTGGGCATTTGCAACGAAAGGCTCTGTGCACAAAGGGCTTAAGGCAGATATGTGAAAGTTAAAGGGAAGAGGCATCTAATGGGAGGGTCTTTCTCTCACCCGTACAATACAGAACCATTTCTCTTCCATAATAATAATCATAACTATTCAGAAATTAGCATTTATATGGTTCTTCACATGGACTCGGGGTCCTTATCAATGCATGGGGATGTAATCTATCCTCATTGTACACATTGCAGGCCTTCTCCTGGTAGAAATAATGACTGTCTGGCTTTCCATGCATTATTTTTCATAATCACATGTTAGATTGAGCAGAGCCAGTGGGTCTTCTTTAAAGGCATACCTTATCTATGGGTATACTGTTTATCAATTTTTTGTGCATGGGCATGTAATGGCCAGTTTTGGAGGTAAAACAGCCCAGTTGCGATTGGTCTGCTTGATTAACGCAGGGCCGGCTTCAGGTGCAGCGAGGGGTGAAATAAAGCGTGTTTGTTTAGAGAGATCTATGACCAAAGAAGCCTCGCGGACGGCTGAATAATTCAGACACGCAGGAATCCTCAACACTCACGCACCTTGAGTAAATGTGTGTGTATGTGCAGGGTGTACACAAGCGTGCACCCAAACAAGCGCACATATGCACGTGAACGTGTCTGCGCATACACACATTATACAGAGTCATTCAATATTGATAGAAAATGAATGAGAACGTGCTGAGGGCACCACCATCTGCAAGAAGATGAATGGATTTTTAGGGATCCAGCAGCATTCTTTCCTGTCTCTCTGAACTCTCTGAGTGTCGCTTTGATCCATAAATACTGGGAGGGTGTTGATGTTGAACTAGTTGCAATAAAAAAGAGGTCATAAAAACGACAAACAGAAACAGTCTTCTCCATCTTATTCAGTGCCGCTTCCATTAGTGTGACAATTTCATTAAACAAACATAATGTACAAAATCATTTCCTCGACTTGGCTGGCTCCGAGAAATTAACAGCAACATGGAAGTCATACATAATGAATGTGAACATTTGCCATCTACAAGTCTCCCACAGTCAAACATTAATTCAACCTCGCACAGGGTGAGGAAAGGGGGGAGGAGGAGGAGGAGAAATGTAGCAAAGGGGAAAGAGGCAAAAGGACTTTGGAGAGGATGACAAAGGTGAAAACTTTGGTGCTGGTCTGCTATAACGCACATGCATTTGTCTAGTGTTTGGGTCTAGTCATGGAAGAAATATACAATACATACAATATGATTACATACCATGGTTTGATTGTATGGTTTAGATAAAAGAATCAAGGAGATCTGCAATCCAAGCTCACATGCTGGCCCAATAAAATGCATTAGTCGTGTTTTCATAATGATATCTTGCCTACAGGTCATTAGAAAGACAGAAAACAATTGTCTAATGTCACATCCATTAGATTGCATGGTTCACTTCAACACAACACAGATTGCAGTATAAAATAAGCCAAATAATTGAAATAAGTAAAATAATTACAGTCACCTAGACAGGGAGTTAAGTACAAGTGACGCCAATTGAAGTCAACTTGCTGCTCTTTTCCCATTGATCAAAAAAAACCCAGTTTGACATGACTCTCATGACCACGCCGGAGACACTTGGCATCAGCTAATTTCTCCTTCCATAAATCTCACGATCATTTATCTCGACGCAACACAACAACAAAATGCTAATGGTAACATTTTAGGGAGGGGAGTCGAAAAAAAACAAAAACGCTCATCCTTCACGCGGGGTGATTTATTACCCGGTGCAGCAGGGTCATACATTAATTTCGCTCTTTATATAAAAGGCCTGTTATTTCTGCATGCATAAATAAAACACAGACACACACACACACACACACACACTGATGCACATGAACAAGCACGCACACACACTGGTATGCACACACATGCAGCGCGCTCACTCTCTCGTGATGGGGGAAAATGTCACAGTGTCGAGAGGATGTTTATCTAGCGGGGACAGATTTGATGGCTTGACGGGGGCCGTTGCAGCTTCCTTCCCATGTATGTGTGTGTGTGTGATTGTGATGTGTGTGTTGCCTTTGACTGATGCGGGACTATGGAGATGCCGGGGCGTACCGCGCTGTGCTCGACCGGACACACATCGTATCTGACACCCGCCACGCCAGCAGCGTGACAGGCATGTGACAGGGTGGAGCTGGGTCCTAAATCACTTCGTTGGCTCCATTACCCTGCCCCAAACGATGGACACACCGTCTCCCATTTCCACATTTCCCCTTCATGGTCACAGAGTCCTCTGCTATTCGCAAAATGGAGCGCTGATTGCAGCCTATACCTGCTCGCGCCGTAGATTAATCGCACGTGCAAAGACTCAAAGCAATGCACGCACACAGATGAGAGAAGACGCCTGGTTGGGAAAAATCAAAAGACGCAAAGCAGAGTGGAGAGCTGAGTACCAGGGGCAGACCGGCGGTAGTGATTATCCTGAAGGAAGCATCAGTTGTTGGTATTTACACTGCCACTCTACCCTCTGATGTTTTGACACTCGTGCTCTCTAGAAAGCGAGAGCATTTTGTCAAGCGTCGCTTTGAGGGGAGGAGTGAAGGTGACCGAAGACGAGAACGTCATCAGCAGAGACGTAAATTAGTATAGGTGGGGGGGACAGGGAGGGACGGAGTAACCAGGAGGGAAGAGGAGAAAGGGGAAGTGGGGTAGAGGAGAGAGGTACAGCTCCATACTGTAGATGTGCATTAAGACATGGAGACTGCTGCTCCTATGCAGCAAAGGTAGGAATTAAAGCCGAAGTTAGTCAGCGATATCTTTCAATTCCCGGGCTCCAGATCTATTATTTACAGCGTGAAAGGCAGTGACCCTGAGACCCTTCAAAGTAAAAGTCGGTGCTCTGTTTTGATTGGTGCCAATAGAAAAAAAAGAGTACAACTCTCAAACGACTTGGCGGAGAGACGTGAAAATACAAAATAAAGAGGAAAAATTATCCTTTTCATCTCCAATGATGATGGAGAATAATATATGACCCTCAGACCTGAAAGCATTAAAAAACATTGACGCACACACACAGGCGCATAGGCACACACACACACTTTTGATGTCTCTCACGTTGTACGGCCGTGAAGCTTCATGATCTAATGCACCGTTACCCTCAACCAATTCCTATATCACAAAAGGGCCTCTGATGTCTTGCCAATTTGCTGAGCTCAACGTTCATATTAGGCGATTCTAATGAGGAATGCGAAGTGTAAGTTAAACCCTGATGCCTGTTAGTCTGTTTATCTGACAGGGAGAGCGCTTGTCATCCTTTAGCCAGTTTAGCCAGTTTAGCTCAGTCGAGTGTGGTGACATTTTCTACATTTTTCCTCCCTGGCTATTCTGCACGCTCGTAATTGCAGCCCGATATAAAAAAATAAAAAAATAAAAAATCTCCGCCATATTTAAAGGGGGGGAGAGAATGGGTAAACAAGAATATGAATTCCATCATCAGATGCAGAGATGCGTGAATCATTTATGGGAACAAAATATTTGCAGACATGCATTGAGCGCAGATACGATCTTTAGATTTGCTAAGCTGTTGACAGAGCAGGTCTCTCTTCTCCTGATCAGTGGATGATCTGCAATCACTACCGACACGGCCTGGGAGATCAGAATCTATGACAGAGACAGGTAGAGAGAGAGAGAGAGAGAGAGAGAGAGAGAGAGAGAGAGAGAGGAGAGAGGAACAGGCAGACTGACAGGCAGACAGAAAGTGGTGGTGGTAATAGTGGTAATAATTTTCTAAAATATTTAGGCTAAGTCTCCGCTCGTGGCGTAGCGCTCCTGGTTTATTGTTTTGAACGAGGTCTGGCCGGTATGAACGGAAATGAGATCCCACTGTATCCACCCATTCAACGCCACATGAGCCCCAATAAACACCGGAGCTCTTTCTCATTTTATGCTTCCCTGTCTGTGAGCGCGGCAGACAGCAAACACCCCACCACAGCAAGCAATCGCAAAATTCAAATGAAAAAAAAAAGGGAGATGGAGGGAAAGTTCTCCCTTTTTGGAGCCTTGTTTAATTTGCCGCCTCCCGGGGCAATTGCAACGTGCCTGTGTGCTGCGCCGTTTTTTTTGCCTGAAGGTGTGCGAAGCGCAAGAGAGGACGACTGGAATGTATTCAGGACTGGGGAGGAGAAAAAAAAAAAAAACGAGAAGCGGAGAAAAATAAAAAACGTTGAGTAAACTCAACATTTGATTCAATAATACCTGCAGCGCCGTGCTAAAAACACAAGCTGAAACACGTGCACGTACATACGCCCGCCCACCCAAAAAAAGGCGCACACACACCCCCGAGACGGAGCAGCGTGTGTTAATGCCTGGAGCTCTCCAGCCGTGCAGCCACCTCAGGGGAGACATCCTGATAACGCAGACTGTCTCCCAATTCCTGGCTCACGGTCCCAGCGGGACAGACAGGAACAAAAGACAAAGGCTTTATCTGCTTTTATCTCGCTAAACACTCTATAACTTGTCTAATTGTTTACGGAGGGATTTAGAAGACTACCCCACCCAAGGTTCGCCACTTTTGTGTGCATGCATGTGTATGTGTGTGTGTGTGTGTCTGTGCATATTCCCACATGTGTTTGCGAATATGCATTTGCGCTTCATTGTTGTTGAGACTTAAGCTGTGTTTTCATTAGGGTACATAGGCGGTGCAGCATAATAAGATGTGTGCGAGAGATTAGGAGACGAAGACAAATCCGTCTCTCCATCTTTGTCCCGCCATTACAAACAATGTGAGATTTGCAAAGGTTGGGCACACACATCTGTCACACAAAAACACGAGACGAGAGTTTTCTGCCCTCTAAAAGATGATCTTTTCCCTCTGTAGCCAATTCTTGTCCACCTTATCCCCGGCCTGATCCTCTCCTTCCCCCCTTTTTTTCTGCCCGTTAGATATTCAGCCAGCAGCACCACTCCTCTGCCTTCCCCCGACCCCTCGCTTTTCAATCTGCCCATCTTAACACTTGAGCTTTGATCTCCTCGCCCAAGCCTACTCGTTCCAGCCCTCCAGCATCCTTCGTTTCCCTCCCTCCACCTCTCTCGTATCCATCTCCATCCCTCTTCTCTCTCCCTCACTCACTCCTCTCCCCTCCCGCTCTCGTCTCTCCTCAAGCCTTTCCCTTTTTCACCGGCCCGCTCTCTTGCTTTGACCGTTCGCGTGGAATGGCTATTGCTCCCCCGGCGCTTATTAGCGCAAAGCTTTTAATTACAGTTTGCTAGTCGATCAATTGCCACATTACTAGTTGGTCCCGGTCGTCCAGTTACCATGGTGATGGATCACCTGTGGGTATCCGCAGTGGTCATCTGTGACACAGATTGCTCAGCTGCATACAAACTGAGCTCATCCATGATATTGACAATATAAAAGCATAACGAACAGTGTGTGCAGAAATGGTGCGCATGGAAGTTTTAACCACAAGAGAGCAAAAAGTGCGAGCCGGGACAACGAGGACAGCGAGGGAGGATCGACGTTGAGAGAGAGAGAGAACCCCCATTAGCTAAGAGACCAAGCCATCCTCGCCGCGACGATCTCTTTTCGCCGCGTTCATATATTTCACTCCGTTTCAAACGCACTGATTTGCATTAATGAAAGATAATCTGGATGCCTTTGAAGTTTTATTCTGTCCTCTGGGAACAGGGGGAGAAGCTTACACACACACACACACACACACACACATTTGATGTTTCTGCTTAGCATGCAAAATAAGAGCTCCTGCACCTGTATCCCTGCCTCCTAATCCTGCTATAGTCTGACCCCCCATGAGACTGGGATCCCCTTCCTGCCTGGTATAATACATTACATGTACGCATGGACACACACACACACACACACACACACACACACACACACACACACACACACACAAACACAGGCTTCCCAGCCATCGTCATATGTGTATTGTAATTCTAGAACACTTGAAATTGTTTGTCCCAAAGTCTCTTTTTTTGTCTCACATAAGCATGTACATGCACACACAATGCATTAGACACGCGTTACCCAGAGGCGGGACGCCTGAGGTCAGATCAAACACGGTTTAGGTGGTGCTGAACGATGAAAAGGCTGATATTGGCTAACAGCTGCAGTATGATTATTCTGGCAGTCTGAAGGTAGCAGCCGTCTCTTCCAATAAGACATGGAGACGGTGATCAAGGCTCACTTTGGCAGAACAAACAGACCTGTTTAATGAGTCTCACTGTTCAGGACCACAACAAGGACACCGTGTTTTTCTCTCTTATCTGAATGCATTATTCTGAGTCACCCACTCACACACACATGCACGCCCATACTGGAAGGCTTGCACATGCACACACACACACACACAATAAAATTAAAAAATGAGAGAGAAGTAGTAAGCTGTCTGTCCTGAGCCAACCCCTGCCAAAGAAAACCCCAACACGGATTATCTGCTGACTTCATTAAGATGCAGAAGAGAGCCAAAAGAGTCTGACGCACAGAGAGAGAGAGAGAGAGACAGCGGAAACTTCAAGAGTCACTTGAAGACTGAGGGAACTCATAACACACATCAAAGCCACAGCCAGCCGGATCCTCGCCTCAACCCCTGGTTCGAGGCGCGGCTGAGAAAAGTGCCACAGGTAACTAGCGGGCCCGCTTTCACGCAATGTGACGGAGCTCAAACTACGTCATGTTGCTCAGCCGACTCCTTTGAATGCCCTTCCAAAAAGCTTTTTAAAGACAGAAGAGAGTCGAGAGGCTGGTTCCTCTCCACCTCTGCTAGCTTAGCTGCGCGCGGCGCTACACTCTGTGTGTGTAATCTCATTACCTGTCTGTTGTCTAACCTAGCCCGCGGTTCCGCGATGGGCTGGCATTACTCTGATTAAAGCTAGGGGGGGGGAGGAGGGAGGAATGGGGAGAAGGTGTGGGGGCAGAGGTAGAGAAAGTGGGGGGTTGATGACATAAGCACTTATTGGTATTAAAGGGTAAACTTTCAAAGGCATCCATCACAAAGCAAACTTTCCATTCAAAGTTACTTCAGTCCTTCACGTTGATGTGCCAGTGACAAATGATCACCAGGAAAAATGTCTGTGTTGTTTTTTTTCTGCAGCAGGGAAAAAAAAAAAATACCCCCTTGGCTTGAACCTGAGGTCATTAAGGAGCAAATAAATAAACACAGAAAGTTTGCATATCGGAGAACTGTCAGCGCAAAGGCCGGCGTCTGCTCACTTCCCGCTTGATGGAGGGCCGTCTTTCCTGGGCGAGCCCGCGGATTCAGGGGGCCGATGAATCAGCCAAAGTGGACACAGTGGCAGTTGTCATGTAATGATATTGCCTGAGTGTCAGCCATGGTAGAAGCACACATACACACACAGCTGCTGACATACTGTACGACACACACAGAGTATAGACACACAGAGAGTTTCTCAGGGGTCTGACGGACCAAACTGGATATAGATCAACCTTGCCATCTAGATCAACCTAGCCCAAGCCGTGAATCCATGACCTACCCGTGAACCCTGCTCACACATATTGGATGCTAGTCCCACTGGATTGGCTCCAAGGACTCCTTGTAATGGACCCTTTTTTCACAAGACGGCAAAACTAAATCTGAGAACTCGATACTGGGTGGAAGAAATATCAGTTTAAACCCCACAAATCATACGTTGAGTGGTTTCTGCTATCTTTAAACACATAAAGTAATATTAAGTAATATTTATAGTAATATTTCTTTCACCCCACAAAAGCCACAATGAGAAGAAATACCAATGCAACGTAAAATGCGATGATGTCCCGCCTTAAAATTTTCTTACCTTTCAACATTTCAAGTTCGTTTAGGAGGGCAATTTATGTCCTCCTAGACATGAAACTGAATGGTGCTTTGGAGAGCTCTGTAAGGTTTTGACAGATAAACAGGTGATCCAGTTTAATCTACTCCATGTTCCCACCCTGCCTGATCACATATAATTGCAAACCCTCACTGAGCACCTCCTATGAAGAGGTTCAGTCTGACAAAAGAATGATATGATGGCGCAGCACACTTTTAAGTTCCTTTTTTAGAATAACACACACCTGGACATGCACACACATGCACAGGCACGTACACACACACACACACACATGCACGCACACACTCACAGCAGAGTGATCTGTCACCTCTTATTAGGTCTGGTCTTGAGTTGTCGTGACGACCAATTCCTGACATGCATCACATCCAATCTCATACCACCTCCTTGACAGGATGCATTATAAATGAGCACACACACACACACACACACAAACACACACACACACTCTAAGATCTGTCCATTGAATTCATAAGCTTTCATATAAGAGGTGTGGCCGAGCAGAAAACAGAAAGAGCAATCCAATCCAATGCATATATTTCAGATCTAAAATCTATTTTTGTAGCCTAATCATAATGTTAGCCAAGTCCAGCTTTGTCTGTGTCTGTCTCAATCTCTGTCAAAAGACGGTACCATGGTAAGAATTAATAACAGGCATTAATAACACAGGCATGAAGAGAAACTGGTTGGCTGTACTCCTCACCTTAGCAGCAAAAGCCAAAAGGAATACAAACATCTGTCCAAAGATTCCTCTATAATTCCACACTGGCTTTTAATAGTATTACAACCATCAAACAGTGATGGTGACTTGAGATAAAACCTGCTAAAAGAATTGGGAAGTGGAAGAGTTGGAACAGGAGGAAGGAATCGGATACTGAGCTCTCAGATTCAGAATTATTGGTAAAAATCTGTATTTTCTGAGCTCTCTGAGGTGAAGTAAACACACCGAACGCGGCAGGTGTGCGGGATGAGATGTGAGATGCAACCCCTGAAGTATCCGGGAGGTATATTTCAGGTGACCCCGAGAAAGGAATTGACTCGGCCCCCGCTTTTAACAGTCGACTCAGGTGCTGATGGAGCGTAGTGAATTTGAAATTAGTCCGATGTGAGTAAAGAACTTAAATACCTTTAAAAAAACCCGGCGCAAGGATTTACGGTCCAGCCATCGATCATATGTGTGTGTGTGTGTGTGTTTGTGATGGAGAGAAAGGTATGTGTGTATGTGTGTGAGAGAGACAGAGAGAGATAGAGTTCATGAAAATGTGTGCAGCCTGCAGTATGAATGGGTGCGCACACACACACACACCAGTCTTCCACCCACTGCAAGGCCGATACATCACTGCACTCACAGACCAAATGAGGCAATCGCTCAAAATTATTTGCATATAAACTAATGAAATATTACTAGGTGAAACTCAGTTGAATGTTAATTACAAAGGTAATGCACTATTTGCTGATTAATGGGTCGTCTCTTTTGGACAAGGGACTGTACGAGCGAGCGGATGATCGGTGTGGGGGGACGAAAAAAGAAAAAGGTGATGTCAGGGAATGTAAGTGGATGTATGTGGGGAAAAATGCTGGAGAAACCTGCACTATGTGGCCAAAAGTCAGTGGACACCTGAGCATCACACCTATATGAGCTTGCTGGACATCCCATTCTAAAACCATGGGCATTAATATGGAGTTGGACCCCCCGCACTCTTCTGGGAAGGCTTTCCACAAGCTTTTGGAGTGTGTCTGTGGGAATTTGTGCCCATTCAGCCAAAAGAGCATTGGTGAGGTCAGGCAGTGATGTTGGACGAGAAGGCCTGGCTCGCAATCGGCGTTCTGCTTCCTCCCAAAGGTGTTCAGTGGGGTTGAGGTCAGGGCTCTGTGCAGGCCAGTCGAGTTCCTCCACACCAAACTGGTCTAACCATGTCTTTATGGACCTGGCTTTGTGCACAGGGGCTCAGTCATGCTGGAGCAGCAAAGGGCCTTCCCCAAACTGTTGCCACAACGTTGGAAGCGACCAATTGGCTAAAATGTCTTGGTATCCTGTAGCATTAAGATTACCCTTCACTGGAACTAAGGGGCCAAGCCCAAACCCTGAAAAACACCTGAACTCAATAACTAGTAGGGGGGTCCACTGACTTTTGGCCATATAGTGTATATGGGAGGGGATGAGGAAGGACAGGAGAAGAGATATTGTGGTTTTTTTATTGTAAATACTGTGTACTGTTGCCTTTTGCACATTCCCGTTGAGCATTGCCACTTTTCATTTCACTACACACCCCGTGTGTGTATGTGACAAATAAAGTTCTTGAATCTTGAATCTTGAATCTTGAATGAAGGCAGTTGAGAAGAGAGGAAAGGCTCAGAGAGGAGGAGGAAGGAATGGAGACGAGAGGAAAAGGGGGGGTACATTGGTGAACACTTTTGCTAAGTTGAGTGGATGTGGTCACACATCACAAATTCTTGTTTTACTGGAGTGGGTGAAATGAACATACATTATTCATCTATAGATCATTAATTATGAATCCACCAAAAGCAGGATGGGATGCTGAGGTGTGAAGTGTGCAAGTCAAAGCATTTTTTTGCTGAGGATACACGTTACATATTTCATCTCAGTTTGACCTCAGAGTTTTGTAGCGAAAATCTTTGTGCTCCGAAAGAGTTGGGTCAGAACAATGAACATAAATAACAGTAGAACTGCATTCACGTCTTAGAAATGGACCACGTTCATTTCTAAAGACGGTGAACTTTGCTGATATTCCAGCGACCTTTTTCTTCGAAAGGCTCTTGAGGAATAACAACATTGTTTCTTTTGTAGTTGCACTCTTGTTAGCGTCAGCCTGTGATGTCATTTTACTACTGTTTACCGCATTGATTGTGGCTCAATAAAGGGCAATTATCCCTTTCATGTATGAATCTCACACACACACACACACGCACACACACACACACACACACACAGGTACAAACAGACATAGACTTGCAAACCGCCACCTATGATGGGACATCTTTAGCGAGGATAATTGTATAATAATTTTGAAAATGTAATTTTCTTCTACTGTAGTGCTTTTATTTTTTAAAGCACCACTTTATTGATCTTTATCCTGCGTGCACAACATTCTGCAAAGCGCTGTACTCGATGCGGCTGAAATGACCTTCACGCCAAATCACAAGCATTTATAAGCGTACCGCTCGCCTAGAGAAACATTCAGGAGATAGGTAAGGGGAAACCCAATCACTATGTCAAGGGTGGGAAAAGTACCAGTCTGGGTAGAGAGACAAAGAGAGAACACAGAGTAAACCAACTGGTGGCCTGGAAAATGAAGAAAGCTGCTTGCAGTCAAACTTAACCTCAAAAAGCTCAAACCTCGCTCACTCAAATTCTCTTCTCGCCGTTAGCAACACCACACGCTAACGCTTCATAAGCTTACAAAAGGTGCTTTAGTGCACTACCCCCAATGTGCATGTGAAATGAACGCTTTATCTCCCTTTTCAGGTTCACAGACTATGCATAATGCATGCCCTGCTGGAGTGACTGAGAGATTGATAGATTGATTGATTGATGATGACAGTTATGACTAATACATTAAAAGCTGTGGCTGGTTGTGCACGTCACTCAATTGAGTTAAGGGAGCGCGCTGGCCTTCCACAGTCTGGTAGGAGTGTATGTGTGTGTGTGTGTGTGTGTGTGTGTGTGTGTGTGTGTGTGTGTGTGTGTGTGTGTGTGTGTGTGTGTTGGGCATGTAGCCCAGTGAGCCAGTGAGGCGTGGTTTACACTCACTGGGAAAAACTTTTCGCTGTTTCTGTTTCGTGTTGACCACTCTTTATCCAGCACCACACCACGGCTCCTGACAGAATGGACACAGTCTGCTAAGCACACGCACGCACACACACACCACACACACACACACACACACACACACACACACACACACACACACACACACACACGCACAAGCTGCCAGAATCAGCTTGTAATTATGCAAAGACGTTCTGGAGAATATGGACCCTCATAAATGTATACGTCCACAGCTGCCATAAATACGCAGCCAAGTGTGGTTTTTTGCTCTGGAGAGCTCAGCAAAGCGCTGACAGGACTAGACTGTGTTTGCACAGCAACAAGAAACCATACACAATCAGTGCGAACATGTTTACCCCATAGAGAACCAGTGCATCTCTGTTGTACGCATGACACTGAATGTGTTGTTATATAAGCATGACAGTCTGTGTATGTTTGCATGTGTATTATCACCTATGCAACACCATGGGACTGTGCACAGTTCTGATGTAAGTAAATATTGCATCAGACTTTACAATTACAAGTCACAAGTCGCCATCATATTTTATTCCTCTTCGCGCTGTCTGAAACCTACAAGTCTGGTCTCGTGCCAGCAGACGCATGGCGGCACAATGTAAAGAGGAGAATGGAACAGGGTTGAATGGTGTCCAACTCCATAATTCATGTGTCAATGCCATCCTTTGGAGCCGAACAGACCAGGGGATTATGGGAACAAATTATGCAATAAAGGCAAAGGCGGACAGTGAGGGGGAGGGCGTAAGAGACAGAGAAAGAAAACTGAAGAGTGAGGACAGAAACGATTAAAAGAGGGGAGTAAGCAGTAGACAAAATACTGAAGACGTGACTGATGAGCAATTTGTCATAAATGACCTTTGAACCCCCTTACAAAAACGTCACATGTGGAAATGACATGTGGAAAACAACATGTGAGTGTTCCCACGTGTGGTTTTTTGGACACGTGTTTTAGTTTTTCACATGTGAATAAAGCCAATCACATGTGAACATGTCGAATTCACATGTGATTTTCATTTTCAAATGTGTAAGTATTTTTTCACATGCGGTTTTTGGACACATGTGCTTTAGTTTTTCACATGTGAAAATTTCATTTCACATGTGAGTAAAGCATATCGCATGTGAAAGTGCAGGATTCACACGTGAAATGGAAGATTTCACATGTGACTTTTTTGTAAGGGCCATTTCCCATTGGTCGCCAATCAGCTATGTGACCCACACCCAACCATGTCTTTGGTATTCTTTCAGCTAAATCAGTCACATGCACTCATATAGGTTCAGTGCTAACATATGCATGCACACACACACACACAAAATCTTTGCATGTCTGCAAACTACTAACTAGCTCAACTGTTTGCCAATAAATCAACTTGTCGCTTTGTCAGCTGGATGGTTAAACACTAAACACACACCCACGTGAAAACAGTTGGCAGCTTCACACACAATTAGGGAGAATGCATCAGAATCGCTTTGGGTTTAAGAGCATCAACCGCCCTGCTTACGGTGCGATTCGGTATTCTCTTTAAACAGAAAACATCTGCATGAAAGCGGGAGCGTGTTCATTTCTATTTGTGTTTTACTATCTTCAAAAGGTATATTACTGGGCATTCATAGGCGGAGCAAAAAAGAAAAAAAAGCCCAGCCTTCAAGCCTGCTCTGCATGCAGTGTGTGTGTCTGTAGGTAACAAGACTATGCATTTCCACATTCAAAGAGGCCAATGAATATTTGAATGCACTGCAAACTGACAGACCATGCTTTACAGCATCACAATGAAAAATGAGCAAGGGATTCCTTTCTTGATAAGTTCAGCTAAAAAAAAAGCGAGGAAAACAAACTAACAAAACACACAAACTAACAACTTTCCCCTTCTACTCGGTGCATGCTGTGCTTTTTCTTTTTATGTGACCAATTATCTTTTTTATTTAATAATATATATATATATTTATTTATTTATTTATTTATTTTGCTTTATTTAATAACAACATCAATAACAGTTACAATACTACTAATAATAATGATACAACAACAAATACAACAAAAACAACAAATATTTAAGTTAATTAATAAGTACACATTATAATAATAATAGAGGGAAAGAGAAGAGAGAGAGAGAAAAAAATGCCAGAAGAGAGGGATAGATTAGAGGGGACGTGGGGTGGGGGTCTGAATGTGTGTATGTTTGTTGGGTGTATGTGTGTGATGCTTGTGTATGTGCAAACGTGTCGCGTTTAAGGCCCGACTCCTCGGTCGTATTTCTACAAGAGCTTCTTCTTGAAAAGGAAATAAAGAATATGCTTTAGTTCAGATATTAGTACCACTGTGATTGGGTCTTGGCTACATCTGCCAAGTTAAACATGCAGTGATGGATTACTATCACAGACAGATGTTGTCTAGCTGATAGCAACAGACATATCAGTGAATCCTTGCCCCAAGCTAGATGGAGAGCGAGTAGAATCTATCCATCCAATCTGCTCTGTCTCTGTCTCCAGGTGAGCTCTAGAAACCTAGCTCACTGTTGTCTGAGTCACTGGCTCCCGTGTTAGCACAGAGCGCAATCTATGCTGCTTCAAAGACCTCCTTTAAAACTAATTCCCTCTCTGCCTCTCTATCCCTTTCTACCTATCTTCCTGCCACTTTGTACCTGGAATAGAAGGCTGAGAGCTCTCCCTCCGCCTCGTCAAAAGAGAGAGAATTGGCTTTGAGATTTCATCCCCGCTGAACGCGCCGTATTCTGAACAGATGCAACACACAAAGGACGAAGTATAGATCAAGACAAGTGAAGGAGTGTGTTGCTCGGATGAGGGGAAATTGTGTGAATTTGAAGTATTAGTGTGTGCATGTGCATGTGCATGTGCGTGCACAAACATGGATATACATTGTGTATTGCAGATGATGATATTTCGTTAGGTAAGAGTTACTTAATGATGTCTGGTGTGAAACTCTGCTGACTTAAGAAACTGCATCATCACAGAGAGTGAGAGAGAAAAAGTGAGTAAGAGACAGCCAGGCAGACCTGTTTTCTCCAACTGATCAAGGTGTCTTTTTAGGTACGACAGAAAGGAAAGTTTCCACGGCTTGCAAAGCTCTAATGGAGCGATGGAATGGAATTTCTATACGCCCCATCAGACCACCCACTGTTCTCGTTTTTTTTTTTCTCACTTGCTCCATTTTTTCCACCCTAATTCCTCTGAGTTGACCAGTTGTGGCCTCCTTTTTCAAAAGCTGACTCCCCACTCCTCCTTCGCCGTTTCAGCCTCCTCTTTCCTCTCCTATTTGGAGCCACCTCCCCCCCCCCCCACCCCTCTCCAATCATTTCCTCCTCCAGCCCTACTCTGGCATAAATCACCTCTCTGCGATAGTTTTAATGGCTTTTTAATGAGCCTAATGTTTTCTGTTTTAATGAACTTCTTACGTCAGCTTTAATCATTTTAGGGGGAATGAAAAATGATTGAGAAATGGCCTACATTAATTTAATTTACTGTTCAATCTGCACGGCCCTCTTTACAACCCTGGGAAGGCCAGGGCAAAGCAGGAGAGAGGAGGAGGAGGAGTGGAGGGAGGCGGGGCCATATCACAGTGTGGGTTAAGAGAAGAAGAGATTCAAAAAAAAAAGGAGAAAACGGGATGATGGAGGAAAACAGAGGTAGGAAAGCGGGAGAACGAGGGAACCCACAGCAGGCGGTATAACGAGAGAAAGGAAGGAAGAGGGAATGGGCGGGGTGGGGAGAGGAGAGCTGTAATTTATGAGGCCATGCGATAGGCTTGTTGCTCAGGCTTATCTCCAATTAGGCTGCATTGTTGAGGCCTGCCAATGCTGGTTTCTACCACCCTGTAAGACCAGCAGATTTACACAGTGGCCATTAACACAGCAGGGCCCTGAATAAATGAGGAGAATATACAGCATCTGTCCCTCTTTGTCTGGAGTTTGCTACCTAGTTAGTTTGTTCCCTGTTCATTCCGGCTGTAACTCTTCCTCTATCCCCCTAGTCTTTTCTCCTAAGTAACACTTATAGATGTCATATTGCCAATTTCAAATTAATGGAGCCATAAACCAGCTGGTGTGGCCTTAATCTAGAAGGAGAGGAGAACCACCTACTCCTTTATGTGATTTGTACAGTGGTTTGCCCAAGGACACCTTGCGAGCACAGTGTGAGCGTCAGGCCCTTCCATTTCACTGTGTTGATTGTAAAAAGGCCATGAACACACCAAGGCTTGACTGCCAAGATTGCTTTGCGCTACCTGAGCCGTGTTTGTCCGTTTGTGTGTGTGTGTGTGTGTGTGTGTGTGTGTGTGTGTGCGAGCAGTATGGCTTGTCTGTCCTCGAGGCTGGAAGCATTACCATGCACCGCCGATTATATGAAAAATCGCAGTTGCAGCTGGTAACTAAAGGTGCTGACGTGTTCAATGATCCATTGTGTGGTTCGTGTGAGAATGGACATGGGCCTTGGTAGGAATGAGAATGTTAGTGAAAACACCAAAATAAAAGTCATACCATTCATATTTTATGCTCTAAAAAATGGATCATTGTCATCTGTGACATGGTCATGTACCCTGAGGGGTGTGTGTGTGTGTGTGTGTGTGTCTGTCAGATGTCCCTGTCCCCTGGCGGCTGGACAGCCTGACCCTAACACTGATACTGACTGGAACAGGGGATTGTGGGAAGGGAGGTCGTCCTGCCCCACCCCTCAGGGCAGAGAGCGCCAGATATGTCCCCTCTGCCAGCTCAGATCATGTACAGCCAGCTACCTTTACCCCATTCGCCATCTCTGTATTAATCTCCCCCTGTGTCAGCTCAGCAATCATTCCCCTTTGTCCTTCAATCATTTTCCCCTCATGTCTTCTTTGCTCATTCCCACTCCCCTGGTTACAAAGAAAGGTTCATTTTAGCTGCTTTAAATTGGTCACTATTCTGAGTTGCAGCTGGGTCTGACGGAAACCATTTCATATTGGAAGATTATTGTGATCCAATAATGTATTTTTTTCATCTTTAGCTTAACCCCCTTTAGGGTAAGCTAAAGCTGTAACGCCCCTACAGCTGTCTTGCTATATAGGATACTTCAGCAGGGTGGATGCTCGTTGTCAAGGGGGACTTGAGACTTCAGCTGTGGGTTTTATTTTGAAAAATTATTTTCACACCCTGATAAGGGTTGTGTGCGGGTATCTACTGCTGGACTGGAACACAGGGTACTCACAAAAGCACAGATTTTGAAGGAAATGGTGGATACTCCCAACAATATAAGAAAAGGGATGTTGTCCTCCCAATTACTTCTGCCTAAAATGTACTGTATTTTTTACTGGCGCTGTATTTTTAGTATGTGCGTGAGTGTGAGAGAACATTTTCGGCTTTGGCCACAAGTGCAAACACCTCTTTCGCCTTTAAAAAAGTTGGTAGAGGCAAGTTGGAGGTGAGAGAGGAGGCAGTTACTTTGTTAAAACAGATGGTTTCCCACTAGAAACTAAACTCTTGACCATTATGACACCTGTTATATTTTAGCTAGAGATAGCTAGATGTTAAGTCCTCTGTGTGTGTGTGTGTGTGTGTGTGTGTGTGTGTGTGTGTGTGTAAGCAAGCTGCAAGTCAAGGAGTCAAGGAGTCACAGCAGTTAGGTTTGCCAATTAGTTCACTCTTTTTTTTTAAACGGCTGCATCACCTGGTGAACTGATATGTGGATGTATAAATGTGTGTTTATCTGCCTGATAAAAAGTTTTCATCAAAGAAAATAAACCTTCAAATCAGTTCGGCTCAGGTTAGCAATGTCTTACTCTGTTCCAGGTTGACTAATAATTCTCCTCGCTACGTCTCATAACCTTCCTCATGTAAATGTGTACCTTTTGTTTCAATCTTGCTGATGAAGTGCAGGAAAACTACTGCTATGCTATGTAGTATATCAGTGTAATTTTCTGCCTAAGGTTTGACCCAGAGGGTGTAACCCCCCAAAAAAGTGAAAATGAAACATACACCCTTTGCTGCCCTGCTGCTGTAGATTCAAGATTCAAGATTCAACAACTTTATTTGTCACATACACACACAGGGTGTGCAGTGAAATGAAAAGTGGCAATGCTCAGTAGGAATGTGCAAAGGGCAACAAGTTCACACTATTTACAATACAATAAAAAACCAACGCAATATTTACAATAAGAGCACTATTAACAATGGTAAGAACTAAGTAAAAAATATAGAAAAATATGAAAAATGTGTATGTATGTATATAAATTATGTGTAGTCGCTACCTAAGTGTGTGTGTGTGTGTGTGTGTGTGTGTGTATAAGAGGGCAGTGTGTGTGTCTTGGTGGGGGCCCTGGTGAGGTCAGAGTTCACAGTCCTGATGGCCTGAGGAAAGAAACTCCGTCTCAGTCTCTCTGTTTTTGCAGCGTGACTACGGAGGCGCTTGCCTGACCGCAGCAGCTGAAACAGTCCGTTGTTGGGGTGGTGAGGATCCTTCATGATCCTGCAGGCTCTGGTTCTGCACCTCCTGGTGTACAAGTCCTGCAGGGTGGGGAGTGTAGTTCCAATAGTGCATTCAGCTGAACGCACTACTCTCTGCAGAGCCTTCCTGTCCCGAGCGGAGCTGTTGCCGAACCAGGCAGTGATGCTTCCTGTCAGGATGCTCTCCACAGCTCCAGAGTAGAAGGACTGAAGGATCCTCCGGGAGACTTTAAATTTCCTCAGTTGCCTGAGGTGGTAAAGGCGCTGCCTCACCTTTCTCACCAGAGTGTCAGTGTGTGTGGACCATGTGAGATCTTCGGTGATGTGGACTCCCAGGTATTTATACCTGCTCACCCTCTCCACAGTAGTCCCATTAATCCCCAGTGGTGAGTACGTCCTCTGTTGTTGTGCCCTCCTAAAGTCCACAATCAGCTCCTTAGTTTTGGTGACATTCAGGAGGAGGCTGTTGTCCTGGCACCAGAGTGACAGATCAGCGACTTCCTCCAGGTAGGCCTTCTCATCGTTGTTAGAGATCAGGCCCACCACCACTGTGTCATCCACAAACTTAATGATGGAGTTGGAGTTGTTGTTGGTATACAGTATCAATATACTCAAATAATCCTTTATTGGGGACCATCAACTCTTGGAATTCACCTTCTATTAATTCTTCAACTTCTTGCTCAACTGCCTTCTGCCTCTCGTGTTACATTTCCAAATCAACCTGGGCATGAGTCTTTTCAAAACCTTCATTTCTCTGAGCTGTCATAACCCATCAGACGATCTCCAGACCTTCAAACTGACTCATTATGTACCCATCTCCTGATCGACACGTAGACTAGACATGTCACGATCATTCTACTCCCCCTGGACTTTAACAGGCAAAAGTGGATGGACAGACTGTTCTGCGATCGACCCCACCCCACCCCACCACCGGCTCCAATCCCACCACCAGGTAGGCAGAGAGAAACTAGTTATTCTAGCCTCTGGATGAGGCTTTACAGTTGTGTGTGTGTGTGTGTATGTGTGTGTGTGTGTGTGTGTGTGTGTGTGTGTGTGTATGTGTGTGTTCATGCCTACACGACTGTGTGCATACGCATTGACGTCTCCCCTGCCTTAGGACAGTTACATAAGATTGTCAGCCCGAGACAGGTGATGAAATTTTGGAAAGGACAGAGAGAAATGTAAAAAACTGAAAGACACACACACAGAGAGAGAGAGAGAGAGAGAGAGAGAGAGAGAGAGAGAGAGAGAGATAGAATGGTTGTGCGTGTGTGTATGTGCGTGTGTGTGCGTGTGTGTGTGTGTGTGTGTGGGTGGATGGGTCAGTGGGAGGTAATGAAATGTATTTTTGACAACTAACCAGGTCTGGTTCCCTCATCAGACATAGGGAACCACAGAAGTAGAGAGAGAGCAGACAGGTCATGGCCAACAGGGGTGTGTGTGTGTGTGTGTGTGTGTGTGTGTGTGTGTGTGTGTGTGTGTGTGTGTGTGTGAGTGTGAGTGTGTGTGTGTGGCTGAGAGAGAGTCAGCCAACTCTAATTCCCAGACATCACCCCTGGGGGGCTGGAGGTGGAATTGAACATAGTCTGGAAGGGACAGCTTTGACAGCTCCCCTAAATAAGCCCAGTAATGTTTCACATGAGGGAGGTCTAGTCTTAGCCTAGATGCACATTACTGGCCCAGCAGCTCTCACACACACTCTTGGTGATTATCACATTCAAGGATGCCAAGTCGATACTTGTGTCCTTGTGGAGAACTTTGTCAAGTCGCCTTGGACAGAATGAACTTCTCTAGAATGTGAGCACAGAGACCGCTGAGAGATATGTTGAGCTACTGTCGCAAGTTAACCCAGCTGCCATCCGTTACAGAATACAGTTGAAGCCTATAGGTGGCAAGTGACAGGAGGAAACCACAGACAGGGCAGAAGGTACCGCAGAATTATTTAAAGAGAGCAAAATATAATCATTTATATATATAACAACTGTGAACTACAACAGTAGATTAGCATCTGAAATAAGCACCATTTATCTCAAACATCTTTTATTGCTCCAGATGCATGATAAATGCTGACAGGAACTCAACCAAGAAAACTTGAAAACTAGAAAATGTGATCTATAATAATAATAATAATAATAATAATAATAATAATCAGATAATAATAGTAATCTTTGGAATTAAAAACTTTGAGAACCCCTCTCCTACAATGCTTACTTTCTTCAGCCTACTCACCTCCAGCTGTCAGATGTCTTCTCTTTTATGTGTTTTTTCTCATGCATATGAATGCATGTTGCACTCATGTGCATATTAATTCATGCTGCATTAACACACAGTGTGTGATACATTGTCCTTGCCTGATTGCCTATAGTGTGAACATATATGATTGAGAGACAAAAATCAATGCATTTCCCAAGTGGTTAAAATGTTCTAGTCTGTTCCCAGCCTTTACCCGACAACACCAGATGTAGGTGGCTGTCCTACCACAGCAATGTGCCTGGCACCTGGAAAGGTTGTGCATGTAGACTGTATAGCTCTGGAAGGGGTGCCCTTATTTCTGAACACTGTTGAACTATACACGAAAGGGATGTGGTGGTGTGGTCTTTCTGTTGTAATGTTTATGTTGTGCCGGATATATTTACACATGGGTGAGAAGCAGAAAATGTCCTTCCAGCAGGCTTTATTCAGTGAGTACTAAAGAATTGTTTTTGACTTGTCAGAGGTTCAAAATTGTTCTATATTGTTGATATAGTGTCGGGTTTTAAAGATTTTTCCATTCACCAACACGGTATGAAGTCGTATTCTATAAAAGTGGAGAGGTTAGATTTGATTTGCACATATTGTTGTCTACAAACCGCAACAAAATAATGGAAGAGGAGACAGTAGTACCACTTAAGCCCAGAACCATGTGCTGAAGCTGCCAGTCATCCAAGAATTCATGCATGACATAAATATTTTTTATACTCCGTACTCACCTTATTTATGTCCAGTTATCTGGGCCTAAAATTGTTTTGGGGCGGTGGATGGACCCACTGGTGGGGTTCTGGTGGTGATTTGTATTAATGGGGACCTGACGCCCCATCCCTCCTCCTCTTTTTCTTCTTTACATTTTTTCTCTCCCCTGTAGCTCCCCCTGCTAACTCTCTCTCTCTCTCTCTCTCTCTCTCTCTCTCTCTCTCTCTCTCTCTCTCTCTCTCTCTCTCTCTCTCTCTCTTTCTCATTCCTTCCAGACACCCAGGAGACAGATGGAGCAACACGCAGCTTCACACCATTTAGCTCTTCAAGGCTGCTAAAACAGACGTGTGTGTGTGAAGAGGTGAAGCGGGGGGAGAAGCGAGTTGGGAAACAAGGCCTGTGTGCATTTGTGTGTGTGTGTGTGTGTGTGTGTGTGTATCGTTGAGGGGGGTGTGAGTGTGAACGTATATATACACGCCTACACAGAGTGGCGCGTATGTGTCTGTGTGCAACCTGAGGGGCGTTGGTGTGTGTGTGGTGTGTGTGGTGTGTGTGGTGTGTGTGGTGTGCAGGCGGAGGACTGCCAAGAGTAAATGAAGGACTTAGTGCTCTACATGACTGACTGGTCAAATCTATGATGCTACCTTGAGCTTCCCTGGCTCTAGTCAGACGCTCTTGCTCTCCCAGTAATGGAGACTGAGTGCTGCAGACCTGCACAGACACGACTGTATATCCACAGTACAGAGCCTTAGCTAGAAAGTACTGTATACACCTTTGCTTATGTGATGTTAGCTAGTTGCAAAAACTGAAAATCCAGTTGATTCATAATATAAATTAACATGTTACTAAAGGTCATCTATTTAATCTATTATTCATTATTAATTGTAATATTTGATGAACAGGGATTGGGAAAACAAATTAAAACAGCTGAACACTGGAATGCAGGCCTACAACAAAGCAACCCCATGACTGATGTTCGGGCAGCCGAGGTCTGGAGAGAGTCCAGCTCTCCACGTTGCAGATGAAGTCATCCTTTCATCGTTGACTGTTAACTCTCATGTATAGTAGAACAATTTGCTGTTGAGTTTTGGCATGTCTGGGGTGATGGTCAGCAAATCTGAGACCATGGTTCTCACCTGGAAAAAGGTGGCCTGTCCCATTCAGGTGGAGAGTGCGCAGATACCCCAAGAAGAGGGATTCAAGTATTAGATTAGTAAAAAAGGGATGACTGCTGATGGCAAAGAGAGAGCAGAGTAACAAAGCAAAGCTCTCTGTTTACCGGTAAACCTTTGTTCTGACCCTCATCTGTGGTCCAAAGTTCTGGGTAGTGACTGAAAGCATGAGATCACAATGAGGTTTCTCCACGCCGTCCCTGACAGGGTGAGGAGCTCAGCAATCTGGGATGACCTCAAGAGTCAAGCCTGGTCCTCTGCATTGAGAGGAGCCAATTGAGGTGGTCCCGGTCACCTGGTAAGGATGCCTCCTGGGCCCCTCACTTTGTAGGTGTACCAGGCAGGGCTGTTAGGGGAGGCAGCCCTGGGGCAGACCCAGCACACGCTGGAAGGACTGAATCTTCCAGCTGACCTCGGAGTACCTAGGGATTCCCAAGGAGGAAGTTGAAAGTTGAAAAGGATGTCTGGGCTGCTATGCAGGCCCTGTTGCTTGGGAGACACACATGCACATACACACATGCACATGCAGACACATGCACAAAATATACCACACACACACACAAACTTTTGTGGCACAGTCAAGATCATGTATGCTGATATCGCTCAACACACACACAAAACCAATTATAACCCCCCCTTCAACGTCCCTCCAAAAGATGCACACATGCAAGCATGCATAAACACACACACACACACACACACACACACACACACACACACACAACGACACATACACAAGTACACACACTCAGCCCAACTTTTATTGAACAAGAATCCAATTACTTAACCCAGCTTCAGGTTCCGCACCCTTTTTGCTCCTCCACCTTGACAAGCCTGCCTTAATATGTGCTGACAGCCTATGTCCAATGTGTGTGTGTGTGTGTGTGTGTGTGTGTGTGTGTGTGTGTGCGTGCACAGTTGACCCCTATAAGAGTCTGATTAAATGAAAACTGTGATGCCCATCTCTTCATCCCAGGGCCAATGAATACCAATGAGAGAGACCTACCACAATCTTAGTGTGTGTGTATGTGTGTGTGTGTGTGTGTGTATGTGTGTGTGTGAGAACAGGAGGCAAGAAAGAGAACTTCCACTTGCATTCCTGCATGTATCTGCAGCTTCATGGATTTTTCATCTTTTTTTTACCTTCCTCACATGTCATACGTCTCCATATCATATGATTCTTTATTGTTCGCGGCCCATAGATCACGTATTAAGCCCAGTCATTTCATTTGCTCTAGGAGTACCTGGGGACATTTTCTTATTTCACTAAAAATCTAAGATAGTTTCCTTTTGAAAGGGCATAACTCTCCTCCAGTAGCAGGTATCGGGGTCACAGATGCTAAATGGGCCATTTATAGATTCCTGGTGGAAGGAGAATATTGCATTGAGTCATTTCAGACCCTTTATAGAGGCTATTTGACTCCATGTGGCTTCATTTGCTCCCGGTGATATATCTGACGAAGGACCAAACTTGCAAATCATTATATCTATCCCTCCTAACGCAGTTCCCACACACACACATGCCTGTACTCTGTTATTCAAGAGTGTGACTTCAGCTAAGCAAATGGAATATCGATATTATTGTCCGATAGGTATTTCTACCAACAGTGGCCTGCGGGGAATTGCAATGATTACTGGTAAATACCATTATGTCCGGAGCAACAGGGCTCCAGCCGATGCATGATATTGAACACAGCGGTCCCTAATTCTGTTTTGCAGGTCAATACATGTTTCCGCTCACGAGATATCTTCCGGCGTTGTTAGAATTTATACTACTGCATTAACTGCAACTGACTATTGTTTACATGTCATTTTCCTTTTTTTTTTTTTGCACCCACTGTTTTTTGTTTGTGTTTCTTTATAATGTATGTGATAACCCCCTGTTGCTCGCAGACAAACCGCCCCGACCGACTTTCATATTGAGAAATATCAAACCACAAGCAAACAAATTTTAAAAAAATGGATGTCCTCGGAGGCGGTTCATGTATGACAATCAGAGACTTGAAAGATGTGGAATATTGTCTGAATATGGCACGTGTGTCTCTCTCCTTCTCTTCTGCCATTGGTCAGTTGTCCTGCGGGGCTGTTTGCCAGGCTTATCGGTCTGTTACAAATCAGCCAGAGAAATTGCAGCAGGAATCTCCCTGCTCCTCCTTTTCTCTCTCCTCTCCCACACCAGCGTCACCCGAGGGGATTGAAGCGCTAAGAACATAGCGCACATCTCCTCTTCCTTCCTTGTCCGTGACTCTCTACCTCTGTCTTTTCTTGCATTTCCATCTCTTTCTGTAAAATCATTTTGATGCATTTCAAACATCACTGAGGTTGTTTTATATTAGTCTTATATTACACTGATTGCAGTTTCCAGTGTATTGATCTAGCATTAGTTACACTCGCTTTTTTTATAATCCACGTCTGAATTGGCTCAAGGCCTAACATCCTTCTTTACAGGGCCGGCCCTAGACTTTTGGGGGCCCTCAGCAGGATTTGGTTTGGGGGCCCCCCCTCATTGTAACGTGTTGCCACTTCACAAAAATGGCACGAAATGTTGTCAGTTTTTCTTTAGGAAGTTACATTTTTATTTCATTATTGTCTCGTGTTCATTAAAAAATATTTTCTAGGGGCCCCCCAGAGACCAGGGGGCCTTAAACATCTGCTTATATTGCTTAATGGCTTCTTTAACATGTCTCCCCCTCTGTCATCTCCATTTCCCCTTCATGACCGAAGTAGATTTAATATGTGAAATCAACGCGGGTGTTGCTTTCGCCCCGATACACCTGACCAGTACATTTAATGGAAGAAGATATTTTGTTCCTTTAACAACTCTCTGCTGTTTGTAGTTGTAGACGGTAAGAGGGTTTCAGCCAACCGATTTGCTGCCCCTGTAGACGAAACAGCTAAAGTGCTTAAGTGAGCACCATTTCCATATTTCTTCTTCTGATAATGGAATGCTTTGCCATCGCCACACTGCCAGCCAAGTGAGTGGATTAGTAAATGTCCAAAATTTACTTAATGTGTGTGTGTGGGGGGGGGGGTTGTGTGTTTTGAGAGAAAGCTTAATGACTTTTCCACCTCTCATACGTGCCCCGAAGACACATTTCAGTTTACATTTGCAGTATTGAATTCATAATTGCTTGTTGGCTGTATAACTTCATGTATAATGAAATGCTTTCATAATAATCAATAAAGGAAATAGAGCAGGTCCATTTAAATGGTGTGGGAATAGGAGAAACCCATCAAGTGGAACCATTGCTTTCAATGCTGCAGTCTGTTATATCAGTGGATATAGCATGTAGGGGAAAGGAGCGGATTCCATTTCAAAAATCTCCACTTGGGGACCGCTATCTTTTCCTTCCTGTGTGTGAGTGATGATATGTAGGAGGCAAGGAAGGATGGATGTCTGTCTGAGGTATTGGAACTGGGCCTGGCCCTTAGGTGCCCCCTGCCCAATCTCTCTAGCTGGCTCACAGTGGATTGTGCTTACTCTCATTTAGTCAGGCCTATTTGTCTTCCTTCTAAAGCCCCCGACCTGCTCCAAAGATGTAATTCCATAAAAGCATGCAATCAATACCACCGAAACTGTGCTCTCATCTATCATTTTTGATATAAAATGGAGGGAAAAAAAGCAAATAGGGAAAATTGTGTGTGTGTGTGTGTGTGTGTGTGTGGTCCAGAACCAAATATGGCAAACAAGCTAAGCTAGGGTGGGGTCAACAGCTTATAAACGTCTGCTCCAACAAGCGCGCACACACACACATCCTCCACATCTGTCTCCTAACCTTGGTGTCTTTCTTTCTGAAAGTGCAGAGGACCACTCTGCCCACTGGGTGGCAGTGTTACGGGGTGTTTCAGAGCAGCAGCAACAATCAATTCATGCGGTGGTATACGGTGTCAAAAACGAGGAAATATTAATTTCTTTGCTCCTGGAAACCTTAACGTTTCCAGGAAGATATAAATACAATATCCACACAGACACACACACACACACACACACACACACACACACACACACACACACACACAGGCCTCATTAATCTCTCCTGTAACAAGACTCTATATCCTCTGGCTCCAATATTACAGTAAATGGTGATGCTTATCTGCAAGCAGCCCTGCCCTTGAAATAGGTGCTGTTCCATTCCCGGCTAATTCCACAGCCATTAAATGGTTGGCACATTTTTCACAGGTATATAAATTGCTTTAAGCCGTGGCTTACTCTCAGCACATTGAAATACAAACACGGATGTTCTCCCCTTTTTATCTCACTCTGCCCTCTGTCTCCTTAATACCTCCAACCCTTCTCTACCCCCCCCACCCCTCCTCCCATCTCCTCACAAGTGAAATGAGCACGGATTGACTTTTAGCTTGCAGCAAGGTTGAGGTAATAGCTTATTAGCAGCCAATAAACATCAGTCATTTCCATTTAAGCCCAACGCTCCAATCTTGTTCATGATCACCGAGACACAGATAGGGCTGGAAATCAATGGCACGTTTTTAACAGGGCGTCCCCCGTGCAGTGTTTCATCTATCTGATCAAATAACTGAGCGATGGTAGGATGGAGGTGGGGGAAATAGTCCTCAACCGAATGTAGATGCACGAACAGCCGCATTGGTATTGCCCATTTGTACCCACATAGCACGAATCAACAACAATAGCGCCTGCCTCTTGTACTACAAGCAAACACGGAGGAGATATGAAATATTTCACGCTGTGTCGGAACAGTTGAAGAACATGGAAGCAGATCAGACATTCATGTCACACATCTGCCTGTCACACCTCTGCCCTTCCAGACCTGACAGCAGGACACCTGCAGCCTCACTGATGGGGGGGGGTACTCTCACACTCTCACATCTCTCCCCATTTTATATTCCTCTCTGTGTTCCCACAGCCACGGAGCAGCTGGCTAGTTATTTGTGACCTGCCAGTCTAGGGGTGGGGGGTGGGGGGTGGGGGGGTGGGTAATGAGGTTTCGACGCAATTAAGAATACATTTCCCAGGTACCAACGCAACAAATCACAGGCTTGAAGTTCCCCGGACACTAACACACACACACACACACATATAAACGCCACCTCACACGTCGCACAAATCAAGCGGAACACAAATGGCAACATGAAATAACTAATCATTGTCGGAGAAGAAAAGGCAATTATTAATCGATTCCATTTGTGTTGGCCTGAAAGGGGTTCAAATTGTCCCATTCTTCAGAGGAAATATTTGCTGCGACTAGTGGGGGTTTCGGCTGGCGTAATCACCATCTATTATTTGTGTTGATTTGAAAGTAAGAAGCAAAGTGGTCAAATACATCACGGGGCGACCATTATTGTGTCAATTCGCGGACGGAAAAACAATCTATTGTGTAAAAAATAAATTATTAAACCGCCGGGGCCCGCCGCGCTACACAGGCATTTTTCAACGTGTTGACTTTACACTCTCAGCGGGGAAGTGAGATTGGTAGGATGAACGTGTTTTGATTTAACAGGGAAATGGTATACTGTCATGTCAGAATTACAGCCTAGAGTTTTTTTCTGTCCAGTTCGCTCTTCAAACCCTTCATAAAAAATAAAAAAAAATCTTTTTCAATTATCAGATCTGGAAATGTCTTGTTTCTTTGATTTCACTGTGGAAACTTTGACATTGTAAAGTGACATCGCCTTGTTGCTTTCATTCTCCCTATAATAGAAAGAAAAAGGAGGCGGCCTATTTGAAGCCAAATGAATCCCGCCGTTTCCGCAGTCTCATTTGAAGGTAATTTCAATAGTTGCGGCAGGTGAAGGTAATTTCAATACTTTCTGAAGACGTTGAAGACAGATACTTTTTGAGGACCTCTTCAAGGCTACTTCAAATACTCTCCTAACCTTTGTCTCTTTCACTAAAGGGAAGCTGGTGAAAAAAAGTATTTCATGTGTGTATGCTATTTGTGAGTAAAAAGGTAACAGTTTGACATTTTTCAAGAGCTGTCCACTTAGACGCCTATAGACAACTCAACCATTGTCAGCAGAGATCAGTAGTCGCTATACACAGACAGTCATAAAGTCGGAAATCTTATCGGTGTGCTGAAATACTCTTACAGTGAACATCAGTATATCTGTTGTTGAGCATACACATAATCCAAACGGTAGATATTATTTGTACAAATTTTCTTTCCGTTAAGAAATATCTCCAAAATCATCATTTCCATCCCTTTTGGACTCGGAAAAAGTTATTGACTAAAACTTCTGTAACTCCCTGTTTTCTTGTCTCAATCAAAGACTCTTTCTCATCTGCAGCTATAGTCCAGAATGCTGCAGCTAAAAGGAACTAAAAAGGACAGATCATATAACCCCAATTCTAGCCACTTTACACCGGCTTCCAGTTGTGAAATTGTAGAATCAATTTTAAGGTTTTATTGATTCGTTTTAAAGCAATAAATGGCTTCGCCCCGTCTTATATTATTCCCTCATATTCTCATAATGGTGTTTTTATCTCCCTTTGTACGAAAGCGTAGTCATAAATCTACAGAAATATCTCTTCTGACTGGTCCCAAGTCCAGACTGAAGTCAAAAGGTGATACAACATTTGCAATCAGCCCCTTAACTTTAGAACCACTTACCTGATGAGATACCAGTAGCCAACCTGGTACCTGTTGGTGCATCATAGTCACACTCTTGCTCTACGTTTATAGAGCAAAGTTTATAAAGTTTATAATAATCATCAATATCATTTTTCTCCATTTGTCAAACCCATGAAAAGATTATACCATCCTCTCATTTTTAATATGTTCATCATGATGTATTAAACATGACCATTTCTGCTAATCAGGTTGTTTATTAAGTAAATGAAATGCATTAACAAGCAAATACTTCTATGTCCACGTGCTTGTCATCACATAATACATCGGTATTGATATGGACTCTGTATCTTGAAGTTATTAGTAGTAGTGTAAGTATTCAGTTTCTATCATGCATCGTTCTGGGGTTTTTGTGGTCATAAGAATGTGTCTACACACAGACAGACAGACAGACAGACAGACAGACAGACAGACAGACAGACAGACAGCCATGACAACATCATGTCCTGATTGCCATGTACCATAGTAGCGGGACATAAAAAGGCCAATTAAACCACTTTCAAATTTCAGAGCCAGTAGTGAAACAGTCTACACTGATGAACACATTCTACCATGTGCATCAAGCAAGTTGGTCATTTGAACTCAGTTCTTTTAGTCTCAATCCTAACATGTGACTGATGTACCACCCAGAATATATAGTCAAAGCATGAAGCGATCGTCAGTCATGTGGATAGACCAGAGACCATCATTCTCTCTTTTCCTCTTCAACTACTTTGAACAATAACAGAGCAATCTCTACCTGAGGTGGTTTGTGCTGTAAGGTGCAGGTAATACGCAAGTGCGCGTGTCTACGTTTGAGTGCGTGTGTTACGCGTTTGTGTGTGCGCACGTGTGACAGTGTGTGTGTGTGTGTGTGTGTGTGTGTCTTTCTCGCAATCCTCACGTGCCACGGAGACAGAGGGGGCGAGTTCGACATCTGCAAATTGAATTCTGCCCAAACGTGACAGTGATAAAGTGTTTTTCATAGCAGCTGTGATTGTCTATATCTCCACTCCTGTCCGTGAGTATTACAGCGGGCCTGCCTGCGCCGCCGTCCTCAACCTCAGCTCCAGCTAGCTCATCTTTTAATGACAGTATTGGAAAATCAAATTCATACTAGATACATGTTTTATCAGCTACAGACTGGAGAGAGTGTTGGCGCTTGTGTGTGTGTGTGTGTGTGTGTGTGTGTGTGTGTGTGTGTGTGTGTGTTTTGTTTCTCCTCATAAGATCAGGTCTCCTTCGCCCCTCAGGCCAGCTTTTAAAAATAGGATAAGGTGCAGAAAAATTGATCTGGCTTTACAAGCACAAGCTTTTAGGATTATGTCAATAATAAAACAAAGTTTGTCTTTTCCCTGTCCTGCACTTCAGGCGAGCAGAGGACCTCTTGTGTTGCACTATGAATCTCTTTGTAGCTATCAAATTCTCTCAAACGAAGAGAGGAGGACAGAGGAGGAGAAGGTGTGGTTACCAGGGGAGATGAAAGCATTGAGGCGCAGGTACCTCAGCGGAGTTACATCTCTTGCTGTGAGGGCATGAAAGAGTGGAAGTGAAGAAAAAGGGAACTCGTATAAGGGGAAGGAAGTCAAAAGTGAAGAAGCACGGAGGGAGGTCCTTGGGAGAGGAGGTCAAATGGGGGAAAATACATTCAATGGCGGTATTGGAAGCCCTCCAGGTGTGCTGAAAATAGTGCAGCCGAGAAAGGGTTTCAATGCACACTCTTCAGACAAACACTTGAAAAGGAAAGTGGAAAAATGGGGCTCCAGATATCCAGTTCCCTAGAAATCAATGGTCTCTGATGTTGGAGTAATACCAAATGGCATACATTGTCCTATGCAAGCATAGAGGGGGGGATCCTCCTCCCTTCTCTGCTACTTTCCCTTTCTGTGGGTGGGTGCCTTCCTCTTGGTATTCTAGTCACAGATCTACCCAAACTTCCTCCTGTGATCTCTGCTGTACATGCTCGCTCTTGTCCTCAGCACCTCCACATTTCAGCAAATGGCAGCCAAACACAGA
This sequence comes from Hoplostethus atlanticus, assembly GCA_034670405.1. Classification (NCBI taxonomy): domain Eukaryota; kingdom Metazoa; phylum Chordata; class Actinopteri; order Trachichthyiformes; family Trachichthyidae; genus Hoplostethus; species Hoplostethus atlanticus. Next base: position 1,520,539 of record JAXDDX010000021.1, read on the forward strand.
CAGGAATCAGCTGGCTGACTGACTCCTATGGTTAGCACCAACAGTGGTTGGCAGTAGAGGAGAGGGCTACTCTGATGGATACACACACACACACACCCCCCATAAACTAGAATCATCTCTCTCTCGCTCGCTCCCTCGCTCACTCCCTCGCTCACTCCCTCGCTCTATGTAGGTCTATTCCTTTTTCTCTCTTAGCAGAGAGTGCTGCTGCTATCAGAGTCGGGGTGATGTAAGGGGCGAACTTGCACTGACCTCTCTTCTGGTAATAAGGATGGAGTGACAGAGCCTTCATCATGACACATGACACATCATGACAGAGAGAGAAAGAGAGAGAGAGAGAGAGAGAGAAATATACACTGAGTTTGTTAAAAAGGGCAGCAGCAGCAGTTCCTCCATCGTATTTTGTGAAGGTTAACCAAAAATGTCTGTAAATTACATCATTCTCAGCGATAGCAAGAGAGGCCAAAACAAAGAGATATAAACCTCTCAGTGGCTGAAACTTCTGGGGGTTGGGAAAAAGTCACACCAGGCAACAGGCATGCTGGGTAATTCTTGATGAGAACGGTTGCCATGGTGAAATCCAGAAAGTCCATTTTGTCTCTGTCTCTGACATTAGAGCACTTTGAGCTTCAGGAGCCCCCGTGTGGGAAGAAAAGCTACTTAACATTAACAGAAGGCCCCCCTTTGATTAATAAAAGATAGATAGATAGATAGATAGATAGATAGATAGATAGATAGAATGAAATGGGAATGGGAATGAACAAAGTGCATTGTGCTACGTGATAGGTGGTGAGGTCCTCAGTTGAGTTGTCCTCAGTTGAGCTCTAGAGGGGGAGGGGAGGCATTAAAACGTCTGATGGCGGCCGGCAGGAAACACTTCCTGTAGCGCTCTCTGTCACACCGTGGTGGGATCAGTCCTATATGGCTATAGTTGTAAAATTCCATAAACCCCATGACCTTAGATACACAATCGAGATTGAAAGGGACAGCAGCTACACAAGGAAATAAGATCATAAAAGAGGTCATAAGGTCAGAAAGGATGTAGGTGATGAGTGGGCCCAAACAGTGTCTGTGTTTCTCGGCAAACATCGCATCAGTGACACGCTCCTGCAGATTCCTCCTCTACAACATCAGGAGGATTCGCCCCTTCCTCACTGACAAGGCAGCGCAGGTGCTCATCCAGGCTCTTGTCATCTCCCGCCTGACAACTGCAACTCCCTCCTTGCTGGTGCCCCGGCGTCTGCCATCAGACCTCTGGAGCTTGTTCAGAAAGCTGCAGCTCGTCTGGTGTTCAACCGCCCCAAGTTCTCCCATACAACTACCCTTCTCCGTTCTCTACACTGGCTCCCTGTAGCAGGCTCGCATCCAGTTCAAGACCCTGGTGCTAGCCTATAGGGCAGTGAAAGGAACAGCTCCTTCTTACCTCCAGGCTATGGTCAAGCCTTACACCCCCGCCCGACCACTTCGCTCTGCTGCCTCGAGGCGACTGGTTGCCCCGTCGCTCAGAGGGCCCTGCGGCCGATCTACACGGTCACGGCTCTTCTCTGTTCTGGCCCCGCAGTGGTGGAATGAACTCCCCACTGATGTCAGGACAGCAGAGTCGCTGCCCATCTTTCGCCGCAGGCTGAAAACCCACCTCTTCAGGAAACACTACTGTGGCGGACTGGAGGGAGGGTGGGGGGAGGCTTAATTGGATCCAGGAGAGAGGTGAGTTAGTGGACTGCTTCTTTCCTGGATCCGGTACCAGCTGCAGCCAGTTGGGACTGATTGCAGCTGGGGCCTTTTTAACCGTGTGTGTGAATGTGTGAGTGTGTGCGCGCCAGGGTGAGAGACTGGCAGTGTGACCGTGGAGTCGACAGGGATGGTGGATCCGGTCGGCTGTCTGTGTGTGGAGCGGAGCAGCCCGGAGAGACGGAGCGGGAGCGGGCCGTCTCCTGCCGCGGCGTCCAGCGGAGGTCCGCGGAGGACACAGTCGGGAGCCGCCTGCAAGGGCTGACCAGTCGGGGTTGGGGCGGGATGCCCCTGGAAGCCTGGCAGGCTGGGGCAGCCTCGGGGCTCCGCGGCTGGCCCACCGGGACCGAGGGTGGGCGCCAGCGGAGGAGACGGCGCCGACGGACTGCTGCCATCAAGACCCGGGCCGGGTTTATCATTGCCAGGTGTTGTGGTGCAAATAAAACGGCCTGCTGGCCATTTAACTCTCCTCCGCTTATGTCTCTGCCTGTCACGGACCCCGGTTATGTGGCACCTTGCCACAACTACCCTGACCCTTCCTCTTAGCCTTGCCTATTTGTCGTCAATTATGTGTCTGAGCTCTTGTTTATTGGCTCTTGTTCATTTGATACACTTATTTGTCTTAGCTCTTGTTTATTTGGTTCACTTATTTGTCTTAGCTCTTGTTTATTTGGTTCACTTATTTGTCTTAGCTCTTGTTTATTTGGTTCTTATTTGTCTTAGCTCTTGTTCATTTGATTCTCTTATTTGTCTCATTTGTTTAAGAAAAAGTAGGTTGCTAACTTATTGCACTCTTACCTTAACACTAGTTATGCTCTTAGTTGCTTGTTTAGGAAGGAAATGCACTTACGATTTCTGGTGACTAGTAGTTTTCTTGCCTACCTATGTTGAATGCACTTATTGTAAGTCGCTTTGGATAAAAGCGTCTGCTAAATGACTGTAATGTAACGTAAAAATGTAATGTGTTTACTTTGTCCTGACATGTCCTTCTCCTAACTCTTGTCCTGAGTCTGAAAAAGTTTCTCCACAACAGAGTGACACACACAAACACACACACACACAAACACGCACACACACTCGCACAGTGGGACATCATGAATGCTTTTATCCCACACCTCTACTGGTCAGCAGTAAAGAGAATGAGTGAGTGGGAATGACCTTTTCAGACACACCAACTACCTGGGGCTTGCGTTAGGCTCGTGTTTGTGTGAGAGTGAGAGTGAGAGAGAGAGAGAGAGAGAGAGAGAGAGAGAGAGAGAGAGAGAGAGAGTGAGAGAGAGAGTGAAGGAGAGAGTGTTCACCGGTGGTGCAGCGATCAGCTCCAATACGCGTCAAGCATAAAGCAGCCGAGTCCTGATGTCGTGGATGACCTTTAGAAGATCAGACCTGCCACTATAGTTACAGATCAGTCCAGGAAGAGGCGCAGACACTGATCACGCACACACCTACATACACACACACACACACACACACACACACACACACACACCTCTACCACCCTAAATCAGCATCCCTCCCATTCTCTGTTTTTCTATACATGTCCACCCATCCGTCAATGTGTATGTCTATGTGTCTTATGTGTCTGTGTGCGTGTGAATGTGTGTGTGCATGTGAGTTGGTCTGTTGGTTTGTTACCAGAAAGAATCTGTGCATCTGCAAAGTAACAACAAGAAAAATCTGCAGCTATGGCAAATGATGCATCTGTGCATCATCTGTCGGAAGAGAACTATCGGAATCTATGCACCTGACGTTAAGCATGGATAGGAATCCTCTAAAGAGGGGATACATTGCAGTCTACCACTTTTCCCTTAAATGCAGGCGGTATACTTACTTTTATCCAAGATAGCACTTTGCTCAAGCAGCTCAGAACGGCTCACCGGCAACAGGGGCCCACCACTTTGAGGTACGTTCCAGTGAGCTTCCTCTGATGCTCCTATGAGATATAAGTTGAGTCTCTTCTGCAGACTACAGAATATAGTATATCTTCAACAAGTCCACAACACTACATAGCCTGCGGGGGATGAGAGAGTGAGGATGAAAAGAAGGGGGAATCAGAACTGCAACTTTCTTCCTCCTCCTGGAAATAGCATATGTCGAGTGAGAGACGCAGTGGCCTTTGAGATGAGGATACATCCCCTGAGAGTGAGATGAGATAGGGGTGGAGAGGGGAAGAGAGAGAAAGAGTGTGAGAGAGAGAGAGGGAGAGAGAAAGAGTGTGAGAGGGAGAGAGGATCAGATGAAGCTTTGAGAGCTCCGGTGTTCTGACAGAGAGTAGCTGTGCTCTGTAGCCTAGGTTGTTGACACGTCTTTGCCTCTGGCTCAATGAGTTACACATTGTTTCATCCACATTCAAGCCTCATAAAAAATGTCCTGACAGCCAGGATCATTATCTTTTTTATCATTTACAAAAACATGTAAGAGAAATAAAGGCAACTTTTTCATTTAATCAGTTTCCTCCTCTTCATTTTCCCAGCCTAAACTAGCACAGCTTTAAAGTCCTATCGCTATAGCTGACAAACTTAGAAAGAACCATGAAAGCAAGAGATGTCGTTAATGAAATGCAGACTTGCAGTATTGCTTGATCTAAGTGATGAGAGAAAAATTAATTCATATTCATCTGCGAGCTTGAAACATGCACCGATCAGCCATAACATTAAAACCACCTGCCTAATATTGTCTCGTGCCGCCAAAACAACTCTGACCCGTCGAGGCATGGACTCCACAAGACCTCTGAAGGTGTCCTGTGGTATCTGACACCAAGACTGTTAGCAGCAGATCCTTTAAGTCCTGTAAGTTGCGAGGTGGGGCCACCATGGATCGGACTTGTTTTTCCAGCACATCCCACAGGCTGCTGTCTTCCAGCACCTCTTCAACCTCTCTTTGGACCTACGGAGGGTACCCCCCCTGTGCCCAAGAAGGTATGCCCCAGCGCCCTCAATGACTTCAGACCAGTGGCACTGACCTCTCATATCATGAAGACCTTTGAGAGGTTGGTCCTGCAGCACCTCTCTGGACCCCCTGCAGTTCGCATACCAGGCACACCTGGGAGTCGACAATGCCATCACCTACAGTGGAGGAAATAAGTATTTGATCCCCTGCTGATTTCGCAATTTTACCCACCTTACAAAGAAATGAGCTGTCTATAATTTTAATAGTAGGTCTATTTTAACAGTGAGAGATAGAATATCAACAAAAAAATTCAGAAAAACACATTAAATAACAGTTATAAGTTGATTTGCATTTCATCGAGGGAAATAAGTATTTGATCCCCTACTGACCAGCAAGAATTCTGGCTCCCACAGACGGGTTATGTGCCCACGAGGCACACAGATTAGTCCTCTCGGCTTTCCTCTCGGCTTAAGAAAGTACCTAATCTCAACTGGTTACGTGTATGCACGAATCCTGTCCAAAGAATCACACTTCGTATCTTCAACTTCACCACCATGGGCAAGACCAAAGATCTGTTTAAGGACGTCAGGGACAAGATTGTAGACCTGCACAAGGCTGGAGTGGGCTACAAGACCATCGGCAAGCAGCTTGGCCAATCGCCCTCGGTCTGCGGTTCCATGCAAGATCTCACCTCGTGCTGTATCGTTGATCATCAGAAAGATGAGGGATAAGCCCAGAACTACACGGGAGAAGCTTGTTAATGATCTCAAGGCAGCTGGGACCACAGTCACCAGGAAAACCATTGGTAACACACTATGCCATAATGGTTTGAAATCCTGCAGCGCCCGGAAGATCCCTATTCTCAAGAACGCGCATGTACAGGCCCATCTGAAGTTTGCCAATGAACACCTGAATGATTCTGAGGAGGCTTTGGAGAACTTGATGTGGTCAGATGATACCAAAATCGAGCTCTTTGGCATCAACTCGACTCCCCGCATTTGGATGGAGAAGAATGCTGACTATGACCCCATGCACACCATCCCCACCGTCAAGCACGGAGGTGGAAACATTATGCTTTGTGGCTGTTTCTCTGCCAAGGGTAAAGGACAACTGCACCGCATTGAAGGGATGATGGATGGGGCCATGTACTTCTCCCAAGCCTCCTCAGAATCATTCAGGTTTTCATTGGCAAACGTCAGACGGTTATTTTGTCTTTCTTCCGTTTACGAATAGCACCAACTGTTGTCTCCTTTTCACCAAGCTGCTTGCCGATGGTCTTGTAGCCCATTCCAGCCTTGTGCAAGTCTACAATCCTGTCCCTGACGTCCTTAGACAGATCTTTGGTGATCCATGGTGGTGAAGTTGAAGATACGAAGTGTGATTCTTTGGACAGGATTCGTGCATACACGTAACCAGTTGAGATTAGTACTTTCTTAAGCCGAGAGGAAAGCCGAGAGGACTAATCTGTGTGCCTCATGGGCACATAACCCGTCTGTGGGAGTCAGAATTCTTGCTGGTCAGTAGGGGATCAAATACTTATTTCCCTCGATGAAATGCAAATCAACTTATAACTATTATTTAATGCGTTTTTCTGAATTTTTTTGTTGATATTCTATCTCTCACTGTTCAAATAAACCTACCATTAAAATTATAGACCACTCATTTCTTTGTAAGTGGGCAAAATTGTGAAATCGGCAGGGGATCAAATACTTATTTCCCCCACTGTACATGCTGCATAAGGCGTACTCTCACCTGGAGAGGCCTGGGAGCACTGTGAGAATCATGTTTTTCGACTTCTCCAGTGCATTCAACACCATCCAGCCACTCCTGCTCGCAGAGAAGCTTGCAGCCACGCAGGTAGACCACGCCATGGCACATTGGATTACGGACTACCTCACCAGCAGGCCGCACTTTGTTCGTCTACAGAGGAGCATGTCAGATACGCTGGTGAGTTACACAGGTGTACCCAAGGGAACGGTACTGTCGCCATTCTTGTTCACCCTCTACACCTCAGACTTTCGATTAAATTCTGGGTTTACTCATCTCCAGAAGTTCTCTGATGATCGAAAAGGACAATGAGGATGAGTACAGGAGTCTGGTGGAGAGGTTCGTCAGATGGTGCGACAACAACCACCTACAGCTCAATGTCAGCAAGACAGCTTGTGGTGGACTTCCGTCGGAACAAGAGGCGACCACCACCACCTGTGATCCTCCAGGGTAAGGAAGTGGAGGTGGTGGAATCGTACAAGTTCCTTGGGGTGCACCTCAACAATAAACTGGACTGGTCAGACAACACTGATGCCCTCTACAGGAAAGGTCAGAGCAGACTGTACTTCCTGAGGAGGCTCAGATCATTCAATGTGTGCAAAAGGCTGCTCCGCATGTTCTACCAGACTCTTCTTCGCTGTGGTATGTTGGGGAGGCGGCATCAAGGCACAGGATGAATAGGATTAATAAACTGATCAAGAAAGCTGGCTCAGTTGTGGGAGAGAGCCTGGACAGCCTGGAGGAGGTGGCTGAGGGGAGGATGAGGTCTAAAATCAGATCCATCTTGGAGAACCCATCCCACCCCCTCTATGATGAGATGAACGGGCTGAGAAGCTCCTTCAGCCACCGTCTCATCCAACCTAAGTGCACAAGAGAGCACTTCAAGCACTCTTTTGTGCCAACAGCCATCTGGCTGTACAACGATACCTCCAACATCAACCCCTGAGCCTGCTGCTTTTTTCTTGACCCCTCCCTCCACACACACCTACACCCGGACCTACTCAGAACTGCCCCCCCCAGCCCCCCCCCCACACACACACGCACAATGTGTGTTGACCAAATTGCAAATTGCACAACTGTAAATTGCACTAAATTGTTATTCCTTGCACTACTTGTATATTTTTTGTATGTCTTTTTTTGTATTTGTTAAATTTGTTTGTTTATTGTATAGTGATGTGTGCCTCTCTCTTGTTCTGCACTGCTGCATAACTGCAATTTCCCGCTTGGGGACAATAAAGAGCCATGTAATCTAATCTAAATCTAAGATGCTCAATCGGATTGAGATCTGGGGAATTTGGAGGCCAAGTCAACACCTTGAACTCTTTGTCATGTTCCTGTCCATTCCTGAACAATTTTTGCAGTGTGGCAGGACGCATTATCCTGCTGAAAGAGGCCACTGCCATCAGGGAATACCGTTGCCATGAAGAGGTGGACTTGGTCTGCAACAATGTTTAGGTAGGTGGTACGTGTCAAAATAACATCCACATGAACTGACTGTTCACATGCTTCCCAATATATCCCACCCCTTGACAGGTGCCATTGTAACGAGACCTCACTACACCTGTCAGTGGTATTAATGTTGTGGCTGATCGGTGTATGTCTACACTGTACAACTATGAGGTAATGTTGGTTTCATGATGCTTGAAATTTTTATTGATGCAAATACAGATATATAATCCAACACAACATTTTTAACTAGCCTTGAAAATATAAAGGCATATTAAAGTGTTAACATCATACCCTCTGTTGTCCATAAGATGTTTTGGTTTTCAGATGTCTTAACTAGGCATTATTTTTGGAAGCCATATGCTTAACTCTGTTCATTTGCAGAGATATTATTGCTCCAAGGGCAATCTTATTTGGCATCTACCGCTAATACTCATTACTTTACCAATCACAATAACAGATGTCTTCATCTCAGGACCCTTCAATCCTCCCTCCAACTTATTCACTCTCTCTTTCTCTCTCTCTCACTCTCTGTCTCTGTCTTTCTCTCCCTCTCTCGTTAGCATAAGCTATGCACAGTGGTGTTTATTGCATGTTACGTAAGCTGTGATAGCAGTGGAATTGATTGCTATTTAAAACTCAGTAGTAGTTTCCTGCGGGTAATTTGTGTGACTTTCCAGCAGCTGATTTAGATGAAGTGGTTGCTTGCTGGGCCAGGGGAGGACAGCTGCAGAATATAGAATAGCTAACTAGCAACCTGCAAGAGACACCCCTCATATATGTGCATGCGCACGTACGCACGCAGCACGCACACACACACACACACACACACACACACACACACACAAAGATGCTGTTTTTGGGAACAGGGGCCTAAACATAAACCCACCTAAACGTATCTGTTTTATTATGTTTCCCCTCCTTTTTATATAAGTCTTTCTGAAAATGCTATATAAATGCAAAATGCTATATATCCATTTTAGGAAAAAAAGAATTTACCTCAATGTTTATTGCTCAATTTTTGCATAATAAACATCAATACAAGCATCATGATCTTGTGAAGACTTTGATTTTCTTTTGAAGCGTGTAGCAATTTAACATGAATACATCATTACCACATTATACTAATGTCTAAGTATAATTACCGTAAACAAACAAGACCATCGCCAAGAAGATTGTCAACCTCTGCCAGCTTCTACACTGCATTTTGCATTGGCTGATTATCAAATCTAAGAATGCCAAGTCGATACTTGTGACCTTGTGGAAAACAATCAGTTGTCCTTTACCGTTTGGACAGAATGAACAGTTTGAGATGGACTGTGTGCTTGATGATTGGTGCATGGGGATCGCTGTTCACTTTCCCAGCTGTTTCAATTGACTCTGGACTACAGACTAAGGCCTTTTGAATGTGATGTCATTCTTGGGGCAATCTTGGGGCTTCCCGTTCGTTCTCATCAACCAAGTCACCATTCGATGCATCCTCGGCTGTCAAGGAAACTTTCAGGACTTTCTTTTGTTCATGCTTTGGCCGTTGGATATTACGTTAAATGCATCATGGAGGAAACAAGAACACACAAGAAAGAAAAGTGAGAAAGAGAAAGAGCCATTGTGTGCCAGAAATCTGTTTGATTGTTTATGGTACAAAACAGCCCACACAAAAGACAAAAGTTCTCAAATGAAGAACAATAGAATAAAACCTGAATTGTAGATAAAGTTGTTCAAAAACATAAAATAAATTACTGAAATATAACATGGATTTTCTGCTATTTATTAACCAAGAGGATGCTCAAATACAAACAACAGGTAAGATAGCATCTCAAGTCTTTAAAAAAATGTATTAGTGCAATTGAAAAAACAAACTTCAATTTACAGGAATCTATATTTTTTTAACAGATTTGTTTGTTCAACTAACATATAATATTGTGGGAATTAATGATATCCATCATTTCAAATCTGTGCAATGGATAGTATGTGATTTGCAGCTGTGCCAGTGGTGCAGCAGAAGTCATTGAATAGGTCTAAAAGGCCCTGATACAAATGAGAATAATCTGGTTCGATACAATGTATGCTGTGATTTTCATTTATTTTACAGTCTTCTGGAAAGAGACATCATATTTATAACCATGTTCCGTGTTAAAAATTACACATTACAGCACCCGGAACTAGTCGACGATGTGTTGATTACTACATCGGCAGTCCCTAGAGTGTATGCGGGCATGTGTGTGTGTGTCTGTCTGTTTTTTCTCCACTGTACATACTTTGTCACGATTGAAAAGCACTTGTGAGATGAAAATAAAACTCATTTAACCTTTTTAAGTGTCTGAAATGTGTCCCTTTTCATTCTGTACCAGAGTTTCTTCCTTTATTATGACAGATAAGAAATATCTTAAAAGAATATACCACCCACGTATCCCTAGCCTTGACAGCTAGTGATGGATGGAAATAAAAACTAATCTCTTTTGTTAAGGGGACACTATTAGACAAAAGGTTCCATAGTGATGAAAAGGCAATTCCAACTATATCAGCAAAGTCTGTCAAAAGCTTAGGAAGATAGTATAATGTGAGCCTTAGTAACAAAGAGTATATTCAGGGGTGAAGATGGGATGTGACAAAAGGCTTAGGGTGTATAGACAGGTCAATGTTGCCAGGATGTCTTCATTTTTGACTGTTGCCGTGGCTGATGTTGCCACAGACATGTGTGTATAAGGTACAACGAAGATACAGAAATTAGAGGAAATTGTTAAATAGTAAGAAGTGCAGTGCCTACTCCTAAAGTGGACCCCAAAAGAGACAGTTCAGCAGGCACAGTCAGCACTTAAGACATATAGGGTTACAATAGGGCAAGTGCAACGGGGTCGTATAGAGGCTTTGGTCTTGGCAGAAGCAAACCTGTATGGAACAAAGCAACACCTGTCAAAGGAAGGAAACTAGTAGTAGAGCAAAGACATTGCCAGGAGGAAGATGTTGCCAAAGCAGTTCCTCAAGTTAAGCAGTGGCAATGGATGAACTGGGAAAGTGTAAAAAGGAAAAAGCTTGGCTGGAAAAAAAATTGTGGAACATGGAGGCATATAGGATTAGATTTATTGTGTTTTCATATGATCTTTTTTAAACAAATCAACCTAGACCCCACACACTGGAGGACTAAACAGTGATGTAGCTGTGAATAAAAAGGTGAGTAAATTATGACCTGGAGTCAGTGATCATCATAAAACAATCAGCAATATAAATACAAATATCTCATATAACTTACATCAGTTTGATGCTACTTACTATATGATGTATGATATATATATACTATATATATAATAAAGAGTAATGTGAGACTAAAACAGTGGGTAGCCTCTATTCTCTATATAAAAAAGTGGGTAGAGTTGAGTGTTCAGGTTGTTTACCCTCCACTACACCCCTGGATGTGATTGCAAGGCATGTGACTTTAGCCATAATTGCAGTTTCGACAAGAAGTGGGTCTTTTTTTAGCCATATGGCCTGCTCAGAGGCTGCCATGTGATTCTTGAACACAGACATGTACTTACTTACATATAGCAAAGGATGAGACTTCACCGCGAGCTGTTTGAGGGGTGCCAGTCACACTTCTGGGTTGGTACGGTGCTTTCAGTAACAGCTTTGGGTGTTAGGTCAGTATTTGCAATAGCATCCAATTCACCTTGGTACATTTTTTTTCAACATTTGTACAGTCAATCCAGAGTAATTTAAACATATCTATGTTATACCATGTTTTATTTCACACTTAATGACTCATGTTAAAAATTAAAAGTTTAAAGTTCACCGTATACTTACATGTGGCTTTTCAGGCAGTTTGCTTGCCTCTATTGGCCTCAGGACATGGAGAAGATCTGCCTTCTGGACATACTACATGATTTCCAGGTCATGGTTTGGTCAGTGGCCCCTGGCACTGGCTGATGTCCACTTGGATCTGGCAGCACAGAACTAATAAAGGAGGTGAGAGCACTGTTTCCATCCTTCATAACTAGACAAGAGGGAGGAAGACTAATGTTACATCCCAGTGTTTCCCCAACCATTGCAGATAACCCAATTTCCTGGATCTTGGAATTTCACTTTTCCACTCGACCAAAGTTGTTACGTCGCTGTGACAAATCTTTGTCTCTTTTCAGTCTGATCACACTGCCACAACGTCGTGGTGACGTAATTTGGTCAGCTGGGAAGTTAGCAGTCTAGATCAGTGGTTCTCAATCCAGTCCTCAAGGACCTTATGTCCTGGAGGTTCTAGCTCCAGCCTTACTCAAGCACACCCGAACCAATTAGAGGCTTCAGGTTTTCATGATACTTTAATTGGTTCAGGTGTGCCTGAGTAGAGCTGGAGCTAAATCCTCCAGGACACGGGGGTCCTTGAGGACTGGATTGAGAACCACTGGTCTAGATAGCTACTTAGGCTAACATTACCAGACCTTCAAACCTGATGAAACATTCAAGTTAGGATTTCACACATTATATGGCTTGCTATAGCCATGTAGTTGAAACAATGTTTAGATTCACTCACCTTTATATTGATTTAATAAGCATGTGTAGACATGGCCACTACTAAATCAACGGAAGAGAGGCCAGCCAGGGTGGGACAGGCTGCACAACTGAATGTCTCTTGACTAAATGGTACAATCTATTGAACACCGTGGCTGTTGCTCTTGCTTACAATTTTGCTAACAATCCCAAGACGGTTGCAAAAATCAATCGTTCACAACCGTTCACAAAAAAATTCTGATTGGCTGCAAAATGGTTGTACCAAGTGTTTACTGTGCACAAATTGAAAATATTTTCAGAAGAGTTTTCTCGTAAAAGAGTAGAAATTAAAAAAAAGGTTTTTCACTGTGGCATGCCTGGGGAGACTCCCTATATAGTAATTGTCTTTCCTCACATCTGATCAGCAGGGAGCCCTTCAACTTGATGTATGCAAGGCTATGCAGTCAATGCCATGCTAATATACCTTCAGTCATCAGCACCCCCTGCTGACTGATTTCTTACTGAGTCCTTATGGCTGGTCCACACAAGAAAAATATCTAAAATAGTTTTACATTCGACTGTTTAAGTTGTTTTAAGACAAGAAATTTGCAATTGAGAAAGCTAATGCCACAGTCAATGAATTATATGTTGAATAAAACGTAGCAGCTGCACATCTGCACACAAGTTATTAACAATTCTAATGCACATATTTTTACACTTTTTCTTTGTGTACATGTCCTGTAAAGTCACAAAAACATTGAACATGTTTACAATCACAGAGTTTATCTTTAATTTTAAACTCATGCTCATGGTTTTATACTGTTAAAGTAAAAGGAAACTGATTTAACAAGTAGCACCACATGATTAAGTTAAATCAAATCAAAAATCAAATCAAAGTAAAAGTCTGTTAAAACAGCAGCCATTCACTTTATTTAAGGTCATGTAATTATTTATCTTTTTACTGTACATGTTTGGAATGGAGTGATCAATATTTATATCAATATTTCAGATTAATATTTATTTACACAACTATTGACAACAATGGACTGTTTTTGAAAAGTAACTTCTATGTATACCTGCAGTGCTTCATGCAGTCCAAAAACGGGAGAACCTGCACCTTTATTCTGCAAGTCTATGCACGTTCCTGTTCCCTTTTATATTCATTCTCATGTACAGCAACTTTCACATTTAACTATTCGACTCATCCATCACCTGCACGCAGGTGTGAGGCAATACAGCACAGAGCTCCGGTCTGATTTAAAATGTGTGCTTATATCTCTTGCACACTTACCATTAGTAAGTGCAGAAGATCCCGCATCAGGAATGTCTCTTGATCAATCCAGAAACTGGTAGAGGGGCATTGTCAATACTGTTTTAATTGTCTGTGTATGTGCATGTACTGTATGTGTGTGCATGTGCATCTTTGTGAAGACCCTGCATGTGTGTGTATGTACGTGTATATGTGTATGTCAGCCATTCAACTGCACGCATGCGTGTGCCTGAGTGTGTGTCACAGATAGGTCCTAGGAAGCAGGTAATTACTGCACTGTGGTGAAACATCATTATTCACTCATCTGCCCACTAGCACCATCTGTCCTGCTGAGCGTCACCTCATACACAATCAGCACCACACCAAGGACAGCTCCACCCACACACACACCATCCATCTCCTCGAGCGTTGGCTTATAGGACACCGCTCATCACTTCACCTTTCCCTCCATCTATTTCCTATTACTCTCTCTTTTTTGCCGCATCCCCGAGCAATGTCACTTTTTTTTTCTATGTAAGATGCAAGTAAGATATTGTTAGTCATTAAGTAATTTGATTCAGGGCTGTTGTTGCATGAGTTTCATGAAGCACTCTGATATGTAAAGAGTTAAAGCAATATTTCATTTTGACATTTTGACATTATAGCATGCATTGCCCCAAATGAGTCCATGAACAGTGAACCTGTACTCCAGCGGGGACTGTGGGATCCCAGCTGATGTTGGCGGGGGACTGCAAATTAATTCATAAAGAAAAAAAGAAAATGTTCCACAAAAGTGAAATATTTGCTAAAAGTAAACAAGGACAGGACAGTCACTTAAGGCAAAGTACCAGAGTGGGCAGTAAGAGGAAAACCACTACTTGCACACTGTGGGAATACTCTTGGAAAATTTGCAGGCTGCAATTAAAACTATGAGATGGCTAAATCTATCCTAATGATGTGCCTTATTATGATTCTCCATTACTCTCCTCGTGCTCCCCACGCTCTAGAGGGAAAAAAAGGAACTTTAATAGCAATTTGCTGTAATACCCCATGCCATAACTCTGACTCTGTCTGCTGGCTGTATCGATGGCCGGGTGTAATTGCCGTTTTACTCATAGCTGATGGATTAGAACATAAAGTAACAAGAGAGGAAGATTCGTGTCAAGGAGACGGATGGATGGGCTCATAGGACTCTATGTATGCGTGTGTTTGGGGTGGGGGGCTAAGACAGATGAGCAGAGATGAGGCTCAAGAAAAGGATCTCTATAGATTTGGATGGGTTCTGGGAATTTATCCCACATCCAACCTTCCTCACTGCTCACCCATTCTGCTCCATAACGTGAAGAAACATGCAGCACGACAGCACAACACACCTCTATACACACACACACACACATACACTTTCATAGAAGCAGATCCAGCACAAAAGCATTATGTTACACATATTCAGACACACACACACACACACTTTTCATAGAAGCAGATCCAGCACAAAAGCATTATGTTACACATATTCAGACACACACACATACACACACACACACACACACACACACACACACACACACACACACAAAGTAAACCTTCAACATCAATAGAGAGTCCTATCTCAAACAGATTTCATAATTTTCCAATTAATCCAGTGCCTTTACAAAGTCAGAGTGGTCAGATGGATCAAGGAGATGACATTTTTCTAAAGTGTTTCATAGGTATTTGAGTATCTTCTTCTCTTCCGTTCCGAAAGCCTTGAACTAAAGGCTAGTCTGCAGCAAAGCTTTTAAGTTGCTTTTCTGTCAAATAAATTTGATTACCAAGGCCTTCCTGCTTTGCCGTTTCCCCCCCCCGAGGTCAGAAGTATAAATAAAAAAAAGCACAAAAAAAACAAAAAAGTCAATGCAGTTATAAAATGCCACACAAACAAGCATCAAGGCCCCAAGAGCCACACTATTACGTTTTTTTTTTTCTGAATAGTCAAGATGCACAAGGCATTGATAATAAGACAGCTATGCAGAGACTAGTCATTCATCACTGCCATAGATTATAAACCACTGTAGCAGTTCAGTGAGAAAAGTCCCTGAGGCCTTAAAGAACACCGCGGTGACTCAATTTTTATCTCCTTTTTCAATAAGGTTTAAATGCTCTGCCTCAACAGTATGACTATTTGATTTCATCGCATAACTTCTTACAGCGTCTAAACTGAACGAGCCTGAACGTTCTCGTCGTAGACTCGTCGCGGATCGTCTGGGTTCGCAGACGGACTGACATCCGGTCTGTCGATCCTCACTTTGTCCCTGACGTATCCAGGCGATTAATGTTGCTCTAAAGTCGAGGTAAATAAATAAGGGGCCGGGCTAAATGAAAACTCTGATGTAATTACGCCACCACTTCCAGTTAACCCCCTGGCAATTAACAAGCCGTCAGCTGGGATGGATAGGTGTGTGCGTGGGGAGCGCGGTAGTGTGTGTGCGTGTGCGTGTGTGTGTGTGTGTGTGTGTGTGTGTGTATCCAGCTGGCCATATAATACCCCACTGCTGATGCAAACTCAATAGACTTAATTAAACTGCTCAGAAAACTCCATCAGCATACTGAGAAGGAGCTGGTGGGGAGCAAACACAGCCAGATGAAGCCGATGAAAAGTGTTCCTCTCTGGTAAAGGTCAAAGGTCACGAGTTCAAATGGTCACTTTCTAGGTTAAAATCTCTTGCACCTTGATATTTAGCACACCTGAAGGGGGGAAACGGTGCGGATGCAACAGCAAAGATGGAATGGAAAATGCAAAGAAACCATCATGTGCACAACCGTCTAGACCACAGGATGAGCTGAAGTCATAGAATACCGCTCATGCTCCGGCGGTATGTCATTAGCAATACATCAAAGGCTGAAGCTGTTTGACTACGAAAAAAAAAATAGTGAAATGAAGAGCAAGGTCTTGGCTTGGTTTCAGATGCCCTGCAGTATGAGTGTGTGTGTGCGTGCACGTTTGCGTGCATGTGTGTGTGCATGTGTGTAGACAGCAGAACACCCATCCTAGGGGTCTAGCCTTAAGGAACCATTAAAAGCCAAATAAGAGCCAGGCTGACCTCCTTGCACTCCTAACAATTTTTGATACCGGTGGAAAAAAAAGCAAAACATATCACCCCCCCCCCCTTTCACAGCCATATTGCTATCATAGCACTTTAATGAAAAATAATGCAGGGTACTGTCTCAGAGGTCCCAGACAGATAGAAAGGTTAGGGTCAGTTTAAGAGGAATTAGAGGAAAGGAAAAGACTCCCGGGACACGGATGATAAAACAGGACAACATCGGCTTCCCGGACAATATTTGACCTCCTCGGGCCAATATTTAACACTGTCCAAGTCAATGTCAAACACCGTCCAACATATACATGCACGTAAAGTGTGTAACACTCAATCAATCCTGGCTATAGACGTGCAGGGAGTGGCAGATCAATCATGCAATCAAGGATCTATCTGCAAACACTGTGCAGGGAATGTGCTTCAACAGAAGGTATACAAACAGACAAAGCTTCCCTCTGTTTTAATGTGTGGAAGTGCACACACACACACACACACACACACACACACATGTGCAGGCGCGCATTCTCTGAACCGAGTCTCCCGTCCAATCAAGCCGAAGCTAATTACTGTGTTTCAGCGGTGTTATTCCAGCGTGGAAGGAGCCTGGCTGTTGATGGCGCCTCGGCTTAAATTACTGCTTTAATTACCGATGCTAATGTTTTCCCTGCTATTAAACATTTATGCAGAGTGGCATCCGGAGATGTTCAATCCTTATCTCCATAGATCCCCAGGGGCTGGAGGGGCTGGAGGGGGGGGTGAGGGGAGGCGGCTGGGAAAAGTGCCACCGCTGCAGTTCTGCCGTGCCTGCTATGACGCTATACGCTGTAAAACACTGGTTCTGGCCTTTGGCTTTGGGCCCCGAGGAGAGAAACATGATTTTTTTTTACTACTGCTGAAAAAACGTGTCCACCCTTGAAACGTGCACGCACGCACAAGCACCTTGGTAGAGCGCACGTACGGGCAAACAGAAATGTAGTAGCACTGAGGGAATTACACATAAAGGGTGGGAGAGCAGAATGGCCCTGAGTGGTATTAAGTCTCAGCAGAGGACAGCAAGACGAGGCAAAAGTGGGAGACAGGGAAGCAGACAAGTCTAGTACTTTAGGTGTCATATGAGACAAAGACTGAAAGAAAGGGGGATGGTTGAGAGAGAGAGAGAGAGAGAGAGAGAGAGAGGAGTAGAGAGACACAGAGAGATAGTGAGAGAGAATTACAGTAAGTCTGCTGTTAGCACAGTATACGCTAAGCAGAGTCTTACAGAGAACGTGTCCTTGGCTATAGGTCTCCCGCCGTGCTGCTCTGGCTAAATCAATAACGCTAGGATTCAATTATTGTCCCCTCGTGTTCACTATAGCTATCCCTCTCTCTCTCTCTCTCTCTCTCTCTCTCTCTCTCACTCGCTCGCTCTCTCTGCATAGGGAATTCAGGCAATTAATTTATCAGGATGACATGGCCGGCTCGCCGAGACCACCAAAGGAATGACCGGCGCGGAGCACTTGCGGCGGCTCCACAAGTTTGACAAACTTGATAAATGCATGCAGACATTTCAATTCTCCAGATATCTTGAAATACAGTTTGGAATATATTGAGAGTTTCTATTTCTTTTTCCTGCAAAGAAATAGCCATTGTTATCTTGTGGTGAATAAGACATGAAGTCCCCACTGGATAAAATAAACCACACGCAGGAATAATAGTTGACATAAATGACTAAAAACATCAAATAAATTCAATATCCAAGATTCACAGAACTTTATTTGACACATACACCTACAGGATGTATAGTGAAATGAAAGTGGCAATGCTTACGGGATTGTGCAAAAAAAAAAAATGAAGTCAGAAATGTCCTCACTATAAACTGTCAATCGCCAATGGCAGGTTACTTTTGACTCACACCATTTTCTGTCCCCCAATAACCATTCCCAACCATTCCCAACCATTCCCAAGATTTGCATGGTATCTCTGTTTGATTTCATAATACATATTGGTGGAAAAGAGACAGGTAACACAGGACATCAAACCAGATGATAGAGAGATAGATAGATAGATCGATAGATAGATAGATAGATAGATAGGGATCTCTAAAGAATCTCTCCTTTGCTGGACTGGAAGAAAGTTTTTCATGAGCCTCACAAACTGCTGAGTATGCAAGATAGCCTCTAAAGGTCCCAACAAATGCATAGCATAGCCACGGTCCTACCTGCCCGCATCTTCTCCTCCTGATTTGAGCTGTGCAGACGGAGACACAACGTCAATACTAGTCCTGTCTAGTCCAGTCTGCTCAGCTCCTCACATCTTGGCAAATGAACAGTGTCTCCTGTTGTCTCACTCTCTATCTCACATATTGCCTGGTCATTATACAATGTATTTGCATCACATGAGAAGTGTTTCATCTGAGTGTTAGGTCTGTGTGTGTGCATATGAGGAAGACTGTCTGTGTTTTCTACATTACCACCTGGCTCTCCTTTCGCCATGCACGCAGCTGTAGTAGCATGCCTGCATGGAGGCGTGGGCGTGGGTGTGTTTGTGTGTCTATGGTTGCGGACAGGCTTTAGGCAAGGGCATAAAGATGCTGGATGATCTTGTATCATAGCATAGCATAGCATATCATAGCATAGCATATCATATCTCATAGCATAGCATAGCATAGCATAGCATATCATAGCATAGCATAGCATAGCATAGCATAGCATAGCATATCATATCATAGCATAGCATAGCATAGCATAGCATATCACATAATATCAAGATAACTGGCCACCAGCTATGAAGTCTCATATGAAGGCTCATTTTATGACCCACAGAGACTAAATTACACACCACACCACCTTTAACAATAGATTGCCTGTGCTATTCTGTTCTCCTCTGATTGGATCCCTTCTGGCAGATGCCTCTGAAGCCCAGGACTTTTCCCAGGAGGGCCACCATTTTCCCTGAGGCTGACAGGTTTCCTAAACCTATACCCCCGCCCCATCTGACTCTTCCCCCGATCTCCTTCTGTTGCACTTCCTTGGGGCGCTCGCCGACACTGAATGATCGACCGATATGTGGATGGTACGTTCTTCGTTTGGATTTTATTTTCACTATGTACCACTATGTTTTTTTACTACCTACACTGCCAACCACCCTTCCAGGTATGACTGAGCTGAATTGCGCCATGATATGACATTATGTCACAGTGTTGTTTCATGTTGTGTTCTTAAATGATTCATGATCCTCAGCAATCCCCTTTAACCAATGAGTTGTATTGATTGGGTCAGTATGTCTTTGACACAAGCTTTTCCATTTGTGAGCTCTAAACGTTGAATTGTCTTTTGTCCACAGACTTCATAGAATCTCAGGTCATTGGTTGCTTTTCTACCTTGATATATATTGAGAAATCAGGTTTAGGTTTACAGGAGGAAGAGGGAATAGGTGAACATCATATTATCTTTTTTTTCTATTTGTGCAGAATACAGCAAGGGAGTCTGGGAACGAGAGAGATAATTGTTCAAAAGGCCTCTGTGAATCAACCTGTTCCTAATCCCTCCACTGGCACTCATTACCTCTTAGCTGCAATTCATTATAGACACACACACACACACACACACACACACACACACACACACACACACACACACACACACACATAGACCCATTGTGTATGTATTTACCATACATTTTCTGAGCGATATTCTTCACTGCTTTGATTTCCTTCTTCTATTCTCTGGAGGGATCTGTTTTTCAGAGGGAGTGGAAGACAACCTCTCAGGAGAGCTAGAAAGTTCACTAAAACATCCCCAAAGAAAGGGAAGGCGAGACTGAGGAAATTATGTAAGTACAAACAAGATAACTGGGGCGCTGTAGGTGCAAGCAAACACAGAAACTAGGACACATAATGGAGGTAATACAGTGATAATGCAGTCTCAAATCAAATTCAATATGTTGCGCGGTGCGGTTAGAGGACAAGAGCTGTTTTCCGCACACTCAACATTCATCAAAATGTACCAGATCTATTTCAGGGGGTATTTTCATACGGTGCAGCCACCCACATTGCTATATAACCCTCAGCTATAAGGCCCAGTGGTGAACTGGATGGAGCCAGGTGTATTACTCCCCTATGCCCTTCAGCACCTCATATGAAATTGACCTTAACTAATGACTTCTGGTAACCCCAGGTAAATGTCACCAAGGGGGAATGGACTCCTTTAGTGGCAGTTGGATCCATATCTGTGTCAAATGTCAGGAAAGAGTGTGTGTGTGTGTGTGCATGTGTGCATGTGTGCATATGTGTGCATATGTGTGTCTATAAGTGTGTGTGTGTGTGTGTGTGTGTGTGTGTGTGTGTGTGTGCGTGTGTGCGTGCTGTCAGACAGTGACCTCCTGCAGCCCTGAACAGGAAGTGCATCCTCAGCAGAACAGAAAGAATGCTGTGAGAAGCCGCGTCTGCAGAATGCTCATATAGTTCACACACACACACACACACACACACACACACACACACATACAAGGGCTCAGGGTTTAGAGCACTAAATAACAGGCGCACACACACACACACGCACACAAAACACACGGCTGCGGGGCCCTGTGTTTTACACTTTCTCAGCAACATTTATCTCTGCTTCATTTCAAGTGATAAAGCCCCCTGATGTAACTCAGAGAGCCAGGCAGTGGGACAGCATGTAAATGCATCCATGAAAATGAAAATTGGGCGTCTGCACCGTTCCAACTGCCCCCAATAGAATTGAGGTGCCACGCCACACGGAGATATTATATGGCAAGTGCTCTTCCAAAGTCAGCCTCTGCCAACGTGGCTATGTAAAATGCATGCAAACGGCTGTAGTTATTAGAGGCACTCAAAAAGGCGCTAATAGAGTAATAACACTCCGGGCAACCTTTGTTGACTCATCATTTTGGCTGCTAATTTGGCAGATAAAATGTAATGACGCATTGTAGTTCGTTCAGAATCACCCAAAAAAAAAATGTCCAGTAGTTCCCTGTTTATTTTACTGTTGCAACTGGGTGACATAATAAAGGTCGCAGCATTTTGACATGTGAATCGTAGGTGTGAACAAACTCATGATCGACGTCTCTCTCTCTGGCCTATATCGCCATCTGCGTGCAGCTCGGCAGGGGTCGGGTCCGCAGGTGCTCTCAGGACCCGGTGTTTGTCCCCCCCCCCCCATAGCATATGTCGCTTTGCCAACTGGAAAATGTAAAGCCATGCAGCTGATGAGCTCATAAAAAAAGCTGCTCCCACAGGTGTTCTATAAAGTTGTTGTTGCAGAGGCTGAGTGCTTTATACCGGGAGAGAGGCCCTTCCATCAAGACATTAACAGTCTCAGTGGGATTCACAAGGACACGGTGGGGGTCACGAGAGGAAGCCAATAAACACCGTCTTATCTTCAGAAGAATTGCGC
This sequence comes from Hoplostethus atlanticus, assembly GCA_034670405.1. Lineage (NCBI taxonomy): Eukaryota > Metazoa > Chordata > Actinopteri > Trachichthyiformes > Trachichthyidae > Hoplostethus > Hoplostethus atlanticus. Next base: position 1,542,570 of record JAXDDX010000021.1, read on the forward strand.
AAATAAAATCTGCTTCGCTGCATAGATTTTGTGATTTCATGAGGTCGCGACCTAGCGTGTTTACATCTTTATGAATTGGTTGATGTCCCTGATTGGTTATAGAGCGTTCTCCTTCGAAACTAAATAGATTATCAATCTGAATAGATTATCAGGGGGTTTTGTTGATATATCTGCCTTTTACTGTAACCCCTGGCGACACGTTTTACTAAATCAACAACAACTAAGTCACATCGTGCCACGGCGCTACAAAGCTCACCGAGCCAAGGAGACGTGACCTGCTTGTCTAAATAATGACAGAAGGACAAGGCAAGGGGGACAGCTTAACAACGGGAAAGCTGCACTGCCATGTGTAGGGTGATCACTTGACACATCACCTGCTTTGTTTAGATTCATTTAACGGCGCTCTATAACCGCGAGGGGAAGGAATTAAACGTGACACCTGCCTTAAACCTTGATCTCAATTAATTTTTTTTTCATTAGAGTTGTAAGGCATGGATGCATTTCCGAGCGCTGTAAATAAGAGTATATGAAAAATGTGAATTAAGACCCAATACTGTGTAGTTGATGACGCAAACCGACATGATTGGAATCGACCCTGAGTGGAGCCTCTCTTTGCATTCAAAGTTTGAATTGAAAAGATGCCCTTGGTTCACTTTGACAATGCAGCTATTAAACTACTCAATTACCAAACACTAAAGTTTTAATGTTTTCCCTCTCTATGTTATGAAAATAGGCCTTCCCCCATAAATGGATATGTGCTCAGGCAGGAGGGATCCATCTCCTGCAGAAAATGGCCTCATATCCTTTTATTCATCTGTCAGACTAATTGTCTGCGAGACAGCCGGGAGAATAATGTATCGAACGATGTTCCCTCCGCAATGTTCCCTCAACATCAGTTTAGCGAATCTAACACGGAAGGCAAAGTAAAAGTCACATATTGTACTGATAGGAATATCAATTGTGTCCTTCCCACAAATTAAAGCTCATTTGCCAGAGATGGGACTTTTATTTTGCCGCTGGACCCTAAAGATACCAAAAAAAATAGAAGAATCGTGCAGGAAACCGTGACTTCCTTGACAATCATCGGTTTTACAGTCTGTCTAGTCTGACGACGGATGCGTCTGCGATCTAATCACCCTGAGCCTACGCCGTATCAAACCTTCTTTCGCTTTATTGATGGCCGCTATATCATAAAGAACTCGCATCGATCTGAAGTGTCTCTAAACAATCAGAGCGCCAAAACGAGACACGTTTTGTTTCTCTCCGTTGATGAGTCCCCCATCCAAGTGCTACTTTAGCATCTGCGTTGTGCCACATGACATATTACGCAGACAAACACACACATACATAGGTACTTGTGCACATCCACACACACACACACACACACACACACACACACACACAAATTGCATCCAGAAAATTACATCACTTCCCCCGCCATTTGTCTGAAAATTACATCTGTCCCCCACCATTCCACCAATCACTCCCTGGGTCTCCTCTTTTCTCTTCGCCTCTCTCTGTCACCTCGCCTCACTATTTTAAGCCTTTTCCCTCCACTCTAACTTGGCCCTAAATTGCCGGGCCCGAATTGCCCTATGAACAGCGTGGGGTGGACAGGCCGGCGGGAGGTGTGTGTGGATGCGTGAGTCCCTGCGTTATCACCATCTCTTTTCATTTTCCTCTCCAAGTGGTGCTGTCAGGAGCCAAACAAGATATCACTCTCCACCTGCCCCCGACAGGGGAATCACAACATAACAGAGAGGAAATGGAATAAAAGAATAAAGGAAAAAGGTAAACAAAATGGTTGCCTTTCAGACTCCTTTACTTCTACCAAACCAGACTAATCCCATGATTCTCTTTGTTCCTTAATCCCATCAGCCACTGGTGCCCTGCATGGGTCTCTGGGTGCAGATAATGGCACCATGGGGTGTGTCCTGATGATGTTCAAGACCTTGTTATAAAGAACTCACACACACGCACACACATGCACGAACACATGAATGCTTGTGCACACACACATACACACACACACACACACACACACACACACAAACAAAGGTCTCTCCTGATCCCAGTTTGCTAGTGTGTAGCACCTCTCTCTGCAAGATGCTGCAATTTTAATTCCCATTCTACCAGCATCCGCAACAAAAACTTCACAAACAATCCCCTGACTCTCTCTCTCTCTCTCTCTCTCTCTCTCTCTCTCTCTCTCTCGCTCTCTCTCTCTCTCTGCTCGGTTTCACTCTGTGTCCCTGGATACTTGGCTCAGTCGCCACAGGGGGGGGAAGTTCCGCCTGTTTTCAAGGTAACTTTTCTATACGTGTGGGCCTCTGACTTTTAATGGTCTTCGGTGTGTTTTTATTGCTTGCATAAACGACAGCATATAGGGTCAAGGAGAGATGTGACCATCACGCCGCCAACGCTCCGCATCACCGTGTGTCCTCCGTGCGCCATCGTAATAGGCAGCGCTGCACGCCACAAACAACCGCATTCGTAAAAGGCACCACTGCTCTGTGTTTTAATAACTCCATCAACTATAAATTGAAGGCCGCCTCACAACGCGACGCGTCACGCCGAGAGGTGGTTAAGGGTTTGCAGCGTTTTCTCTGATGCGGCAGGCTATCTTAGTCAGCCTAGTGTGTCAAGGTGGGTAGCTAGGTCGTAAACGCGTGTGATTTAAGCCTGCCTTCCACCAGCCATCAATGCCGTTAGGATCCTAGGAATTGTAACAGCTTCCGTTCAACACTAAGGGAGGTGAAGGGAATGGATAACGATGCACGTAAGGATGCAGGAACAAGTCTGGGAGCCAACATGGGCAGACAGCGTGTTTTCAAGTACATAAGGATGTGCCATTCTTCTGATAAAAATAATAAATTAAAAAAGATTATATAAACTGACAAGATGGTGTATTTACTGAACATACAGCCATAGCCAGACATTAGTATGAAGGGCTCCCTGCAGCTCAACAACAACATTTTTGTGAAATTGGCATTAGTTTTAAAAGCCGTTGCAAGTAAAAACCACGGTGGGTTTGTCAGAGTGTTGTTGGCACGTGTATTTTGGGAACAATAGCTTCGGAGACCTCCAAGTGCCACCGGGAGGTTGTACTATCAGAGGCTCTCTAGTGCCACAAACAGCTTGAATGGTGCAATTTCATGCTCAGAATAAATAAAAAAACGCATCTGAAAACCGGCAACACCATCTACTGATCGACTTGGCATCTGGCTCGCCATTTTCAGATGAGCAAATTGCCTGCCTAAAAAAACATCCCTAGAATAGAGGGAGCGCGATGGGGCACGATGGGGCTGAGCTCTTCTGCTCAACAACGTGTTTACAGATGTACAAATAGCCCCGACGCTGGAGTAGAGTGATCACTTATTGCTTAGTAGGTCCAGGAAATTCTTGACATCCAGCCAGTGACCCCCCCCGCCCCCCCCCTGCAAAAGGATGTTCGTCATGTATTCCCATATAATGTTCCTTGAACCCAAAGTGCATTTGTCTCTCGCATCCGTCCGAGGCAGCATCCGTCTCCTTCACTCAGTGCGGAGAGGTTACATTAGGGGCAACCTGCTCATTACTTACGATTGTCGTTACCGAAAGCGTGCACACGCACACACCGATTCATCAGAGCGACGTGCACGCACCGATTTGTCAGGGCTACTCACTTCCACTTGTTAGCAGAGCATGTGTGTGTATGCACGCCTGCCTGAGCCTGTGTATTTTATAGTGTGTGCAGGAGGGGGGGGAATAGTCTACCAATCGGTCTGTCTGCGCGTACATCTGCTGTCTGGTGCTCGTACCTCCATCCATCTCTTCCTTTTGTCCGTTTCTGTCCGACCATTTCCAGAGTCCCGCCATCTCCCCGCAGCAGACGGTGTATGTGCAGACTGCCTAATCTGTTGCTGGGGAGCTATAGCCGGGGAACCGCAGAGGACATCCTTTATCAGACTGATTAGAGAGGAGGAGAGAGAAGCAACGGAGGGGTATAGGAGAGGAGAAAGAAGGATAGGAGGGGGGTAGGGGGATAGAGTCTTCTCAGGTAAACACACCCCAGGCGCTGTTCGATCTGAACATTTAAACACACACATGCTCGGCCGCCACAATCCAATTATTCACCGCGAGATGCTTCTTTCAACAAGCGCTCACCCCCATTTAAGAGGTCTCCTTACCCAAAGGATCCTCTTTAATAAACAGTAGCAAACAAGTGTTGTCCACGAGGCAACAAGCCGTTCCTCTTTTAACTACTCAATTAATCCACTACTTTGGCTATAATGGCCCGAAGTTCATTCTTCAAAGTGACTATTTAGAAGCAAAAGGGCACCAAAAGAGAAGAGGTATAGGATGGCGAGCTCAAAGAGAGACAGGGACTAAGCTAGAGATGGCAAATAAAAGACTGCTGCAGAAGACAGTCCTCTGCAGAATGATGATGAGGATGGAGTATGAGGCAATGTGTGTGGCTAAGGTACCTCTAAGGCGCTCACCTCTCTCACTTTGAAAACATGGTAACTTTAACCTTCATCATTGGGATCAGACATGGTGTAAGAACAATCCCCCTCTACAGTCTACACACTCTTTTTCATGTGAATGAATTCGCTGAGACCAGACCAGAGGAGACCAGAGGAGAGAGATGCTAGCCAGCCCTCATATAGGTAAACACTTCCTGTTCGATGCAGAGAGAGAGCAGGCAGGATAAAGTGTACCCGTCCTATCAAACATTTATTAAACATTGTTCAAGGAGAGACGCGGTCTTATTGTAACAAACACAGTTTAAAAGCCATGAAAAAAAAAAAAACGAAAAAGCGGAGGGAATTGAATGCCACCGACTTCCGCTTTCATCGCACTTGCTGATATGTTGACAAGTAGAAAATAGCTGTAATGCTTAGGACCCCCCCCCCCTTCCATTTTCTCTCTTCAACTGCTTCACTTCAAAAAAACACAGAGGGCACAGCAGGCCGGTCATCATCTTGTCATTATCTGACGAGAGCATCGGTGTTAACTCCCTTACCGTACCCCTTACCGTTAACTCCCTTACCGAAAAGGGGGTCAAGATGTCAGCCAATTTCAGAAACGGAGGAGAAACTGTACAGTCGGGGGCCCCGTGGTGTATCGATGCCATTGACATATGTAGCGGAGTGTGATTTGAATGAGCATATCCCCATTATGGCTCGAGCCTGTCTGAAGACGGTGTTATTAACATAGCGAGAGGCACACACACGCACCCCCGTGAATACCAAAGTCTTGTTTGCCTCCAGTGGAGGATTTGCTCCCAAATCGATTAGGAAAATATGTACTCTGCATCAGCATGAGTTTTAGAACTCGGCTGCGAGTCGAGTCAGTGTTTTTTCACCGACTCAGCAGGCCGACCGAAATGTAAAACTCAAGGTTAACGTATTCATATCGGTCATCCTTTTATTAGTCGATGATTTATCGCCTTATGTTTTTTTGATTCTTCGAGGGAGGGTAATGCTCAGGGGCTGTCAGAGAGTCCGAGATGCCAAGTGGCTTCCAGAATTCAACCCACAAGAAGTTTTACTCGTCACTTTCCAATTTACAAACATGTCATTATGTGTGCATGGAGGCGCCGCACACACACACACACCATTTAGTGCTCCTATTCTGTGTTGCCCTCAGTCTCCTGATTTGTTTGCAAACAGACCAATTACAATGGAGGAATAATTGTGTTTGTGTGTGTATGTGTGTGTGTGTGTGTGTGTGTGTGAGATGGGCAAAAAAATAAAGGTCATTTACACCTGGTCCCGTTGATTCATCATCTCTCCGGCTGGCCTGTCCGCAGCTAATCGGAGCCTTCTCCCTCTCCAAGTCACTGGCCTCTCTAATCCTTCACGCCGCACACAGCTGTAGCCTCCGATATTGAAATAGATCAATAGTAGGACTGTTTGTGACCCTTTAGGTTTTGGTGAAAACAATGTGGCCAGTATGCTGTGTGATGCTTGTGCCGTCACACATACTAGACAAGGTGTTTGAGCCAAGGCTAGAATATGAGCACTTTACCATGTGCATGTGCATGTGTGGGTGTGGGTTATGAGTCAGTGTTGTGAGCAGGTAGGTCCCTGTATGATCTCCTGCCCTCTGGGCTGTAATTAATTAGACTTGCAACACGGCCTGATTAGGATTCTGCTGTGATTCACGACCACGGCGACCTTTCCATCCAAGCCTGCAGAACTGGCCCTGACCTAACTCAAGTTGTTGCCATCACAGTATACTGTACCTCTGCACCGCTCATTTAGGCTTACTTCTCCAAACACTCACAACCATGGTCATTTGGCTATTATAGAGTCACATAATGCCATTTAGAAGAGCAGAATGAAGCATAGCTCACCATGTTCAAAGTAGAGATGTCAAATGCCCATGGAACAGGTGTCGTGGAAAATTGCCTGTAAGCACTCAGAACTCTTGAAATAACACACAAAACATTGACAGGTTGACGTATAAAATATATTCTATACAGATATATTGGAGAGAAATACCTTGAAACAGGCCCTACAGAAAGTCAAAATCTCTGCATGCGCTCTCTCCCTGAAAATCAGCTAACTACAATTTTTATAGTTTCTTAGGCTCTCTCCACATAGTAGTAGTCTGGTCAAGTTCAGTTTTACTGCCTTATAGGGCCACAAATCCAGGCCTTACTAGCCTACTCTGAAACACTCAGGCACATGTTCATGACACACATATCACATGTCTGTGGCAACACAGTACAACAGACAGAAAATGATAAATGATAAATTCTAGCATTCTGTGCTAATTTACTTTCACACAGGTTATAGCTGAATCTATGGGACTAGATTTCTACCTATGGATGTGACAGTGGGGTGATTGGGCAAAAAACAGTAAACCACGCCAATGTACTGCCTTGTACATCACAGCCTCTTGTCTTCGGCCACTAAGGATCGCTTCCACTAGCCAACAATAGAAATAGTTTTGGGGTTTTTTTTGATCTCACATTTCCCAGGATTTCAAAGAGAATAGGAATGATTAGATCCACGCACGGTTGGCATTAAATATGTTAAACCGAGGCGTTCTTTTCCTTTCTGGGGGAACTTTTTTCTGTTGCTCGGTCAGGGTACAGAGTGTTGAATTAGTGATGACCTTCACGGTGTGACTCTCTTAACGAGCCCTGTCTAAAAGTCAGAGCCTAGCTTTAAGAGGGAATGCCAGACTGCTAATACAAACGGTGCTTCGGCAATAAGTCACCAGCGCAACTGAAGAACGAAGACGTAGTTGCGTTTAACCCTTTGGAGTCTCAGCACCGGTTCTGGGTGGTTCTGGACGCTTTTCATTTTGCCTTTATATACCACTTGCTTGGTATCCTTTTTTTCAGCACAACCTCACCTGTAAGACCTGATGATTAGTTTGTCAATTTGAGATACTGTATAGATGCACAAGACCCAAAGACACACAAAAAAAATAGAAAAGCGTTTTTAGAAATTGCCATTTTTTCTATTAGAAAAATCACAAACCTGCTCAACCAGTTGATTTCTCTATTTTGAAACACGACTGAAACACTTTTGACACAACAATAAAACAATAAAAATAAAAAACTATTTAACGGAGAAATTCCAGCGCGCTTTCTGAATCTGTATTGCATTGCTACTCTTAAGGAGAGCCAACATAATATATATTTTAAACATAAAAACAAAAAAACATGTTGGCACTGGGAAGCAGGAAAAGTAGTATGTTTTTCTCAGAGAGGAAAGGATAAACAATTCACAGTGTATATTCCTTGCAGAACCATCATTCCACATCTACTGTTATTCTCATCCTTTTCTGAGAGAAGGGAAGAAGCAGAAATAGAAAGAAAAGCTAAAGGGGAAAAAATTAAAATAAAAATAAAAAAAAATAAAAAATAAAAAAAGCTAAGGGATGCTAACATTAAATGGAGCAGTAGAGAAATATTTTTTTTGTAGGCTTTGTGAGAGTCAATTTGATTTGGTCAACTTACTCCTACAAAGCACATGGTAGCTTGATTAACAACAACACACACAAACATGCATCCCATATAACACACAGTGCACTTAGGCCTCTCTCTGTGGTCGTGTCTTGCTGACAACTGCTTGACTAAGACTGAGAGTAAATGTACTGTTTATCCATAATTGATGCATCTGTTCATTTAAGTGCTTCGTTTGATTCCAAAGTTTCAAAGTTTCCTTCAAAACAAGAGTGTTGATCCGCACCACAAGCCTTTACCCTTCACTGTATCCTTCTACCAACTATACTCTTTGTATTGTTGTTCCTAATTAATGATATTTCATTAATTTCAGCGTTTCATTTATATGACAAATTAAGTGCTTTTTCTATCTCTCCCGATTGCCAAGTGTTTAATTTCTTTGTCTGTTTCAATAAGTGATATTTAGGTGTGTAATTAATTTCTTTCGCTCGAAACACAATGGGTTCATTAAAAAAAACGGAGGATTCTCCTTATCATGTTCCCAGAAGGTTTTCACCCCCAATTTCCTGTTCCATTCCAAGCATTATAAACAGTTCATTCAAGGCCAATCCCAATCAGGACACATTTAATGATAATAGTGGACTGTCGCTAAGCTATTCAAAGTTAGTTGACCTTACAAAATCATAATGAAAGGAAATTAATTTTCATTGAAATTAACAATACGCCGTGACAACCAATGGCAATTAAGTAAAGCTTGAAAGGTTTTTTATTGCCTTGCAGTAAGAATATTCGCACGCCGTAGACTTTGTCACACTAAAGTATATATTCATTGAGTGCCATAGTTCGATAAAGAAGCCTTGCATTCATGGTAGAATCTTACTACACAATAGCACATTATTTCAGGTGCGCAAGCGAAAAAACAAATCATATTTTATGATGCCTCAGTGTTTAAGAACATTTTACATCGGAGAGAGAGAGAGAGAGAGAGAGAGAGAGCAGAGAGAGAGAGAGATCCTTGTCTCTTTTCTGAAGCCATTACTGGACAATAGATATTGATTCCTGCTGCACTTCACATTGGAATACTCTATGGTGATCCACTTATCTGTTAATCTGTCTGCGACCGGGATGGAAAGCCAAAGCGGACAAGAGCCAATACCCCAAAGTCTACTCAACATTTTATAAACAAATTCATCAATATTGGGGCTTTAGCGCACGGCCGAGGAATCTGTATGAGATCTGCAAAAGAGCAATACTGCCACCTACTGTTGCTCTGCTCCTGTTCATTGCAGGAGCAGGACTGGGTGTTGGCACCAAGGTTGGTATTAAGATGAGAAAAAACAGGCTTTGCCAAATGCTGTCATATTGTGTTTCCTGGTTAAAGGAGACGACCACTGATTCAGCTGTTGTGAGGCAGAGGGAGATGAGCATATGGCCACAGTAACTAATACAGGACACTCCGGCAATGTTAATTATAATCCACACATTTAATAGAGATGGAAACTCTGGCTTTTAGCAAGAATACGTTCAAGGTTAGTGTTTGATTCATGAGGGATACATGGATTTCATCCGGTGGTAACACTGAAATTAGTTGCTAAATAAAGAAAAAAAAATGGAGTTCATTCATCCACCTACAGCAGACATAATGGACGAAAAACATTTTTCTTTCTCCCATGAAATAAACATGAAACCAGTCTCAACCAGCCTGAGTATGTTTTGAACTGTGCTCTTCAGTAAGTTTCTAGGTGTACTAGATTATCAATTCACTTGGAAATAAAATGGATTAAGCTCATAACTAGAAACAAATGCATTATTCTCTAGCTCTATTGTTTTATTTTATTATTGTTGTTGTCCTGTATCATTCTATTATTCTCTATCTGTTGATACTCTGCACTTTCTGCTCATGGTCTCATATAGTATGGAATAATCTATATATACATATTAATAATTAAAATAATAATAACAATAATAATAATAATAATAATAATAATAATATTGTGTGCTTTTAAAAACATTCTCAAGTTTAATTAAGACTTAATTCAATTAAACCTTATGCTAAACCTGACTTGGAGCTGAATCGAATGACTCCTCACCTTGGACGGTACAGTACCTGCTCAGTATTCTCCTCCATATCTCCAGGAAGTATACAGCAGGAAATCCCAATAAAGGACAGCATTCAAAGAGATACATTTTCAAAGGTAAATGTGTCAGACATTAAAAAAAGTCTCTTTTGAAGTCAAATGAAACTGAATTTCAATGTGGCGCCCGTTTCTACAGCTTATCGCACAGTAAATTGGTTAAAGATCAGTGGAAACTTTACTTGTACTTTCTGTTGAACCTGAAACCTGAGACGGCTTTAGCAGACGTCATGCCTCTTTATCAACAATAATGATATGATTAACTCCAAATATCCTCAAAGCGTGTGTTGATGTTTACACGGGTGTGTCATCGCAGCGCTAACACACAACAAAAACATGTTTAGCATATCCTCCTGTGTGTCGTATAGCCTCATGTATATGTATCATGACACACGGGGCCATTGGGATTGGTTCACATCCTATATATCTTAGCAGTGATTGAATGGCTGGGCACTCTTACTTAGATTAATCAGGGTGGCATCCTCATCAGGGTTGATATACTAACCCGCATCGGCATTCATTCTTCAGTCTGTCCTCATGACATGTCTTTTTCCCACACCGCTGACTCTTCTTCTCTTTTTGTCCTCTTCCTCTTTCGCCCTTTCCATTGAATCCCCATCTTCCAGTTATGCACAGTTTCTGATTTCGCTGCTGCCTTTGCGGCGTGATCTTGTGTAGCTCAACGGGTAAAGCATGATAGAAACACTATCAAGGTGAGGAATTTGACTTCCACCGGTGCCACCAATGCTAGAAATCCATGCACTAATGATACAATAAGCTGCTGCATCCACCCAATGTGACAGAGGCCTGTTGGAACGGCAGAAAGACACAAAGTTGGGTATGTCGGGAGAGAAATGGAGCTTGGGAATTGGCAGCTCACCAGAAACCATTGTCCCTGTGTGAGAGAGCGTGTGTGTGTGTGTCTGTGTGTGTGTGTGTGTGTGAGTTTGTGTGTCTGCATTCTCACTTCTTTGTGTGTAGTGGAGTGTAATGAATCGGATGTCATTTCGAGAGAAGCTGTTTACGAGCGTCTGGATTGACGTCGCAGGCGACAAGGGGGATGTGGGGGGGATTTTGGAAGGAGTGTGAGCCACACTTAACAGAATGTGACAGGCGCAAAATGACCGGGTTTGGCCTGGGAATCAGGATGCCGCGTCGCATGCGCGCACGCACACGCGCACACCCACACACACACACACACACACACACACACTCTTACACACAGGGACATAGACATACTCAGGTACACACGCATTGGCATGGAAAGGCAGGTACAGGCAATTTGATCCGTTCCACCGAACGCAAATCGATGTCTGTGGGTCTCTATTTTGGAGCCACACACAGTGCCAATCAGTTGGGAGACGGGGCATTCTCAGACAGGGACAAAACAAAGTCATCTGAGCCTGCGAGTGGCTGTCCCAGCCCAGTAGTGACAGGTAGGATAGCGGCTATTAGAAAGATTAACCCATGGGACTTCCGTCCAACGCTTACAGCCAGGAGAGGACACAGCATTCTCTGTCCATTTGTATGTATTAGATTTAGTTTCTCCCTCTGTCATCAGCAGTAATTGTTGATCTTGGTTACATAATGCAACATCCTTTTTTTCATGGAAACACACACAATAAGCAGAACCTCCCCTAACACATACACATGCCACACCATTACGGCACATAGTGCAGTGTCAGGCAGAGGCTATCAATCCAATAACGGTAGTGGCCAAGGGTCAAGGGATAATAGTAAGAGAACTCTATGTCCAGGACATCCTCACCTGGATATGCTAACCCCACTTAAACCCCACGACCACGATGCACGTACCAGCCTACACTACCGCACGAAGACACTTGAACATGAAAACCATAACTCATCATCTAGATACATCCACTATGACCCAGCAATCCCTGTCTGCTTGAATCTGTGAGAAATATAATGGCTAGTAGAGCCGCAAGATAACAAGGTAAGTGAAGAAATCTTTAGATGGGGGCAGAAATTGTGTGGAAACATGTCAAGAGAGAGATGAATATTGTAAAATGAGAAAGAAAAGAAAGAAAGCAGCTAAGAGTGGGAGGGGTAAGGAATAGACGGAGATACAGAGAAGGGGAGAAGAAGAGGAACAAGGAGGAGGAGAGAGATGGAGAAGAGGACGAGGAGAGAAGGGTGAAGTGCAGCAGGATGACAGTGACAGATGAGAGCCAGAGCTGACAGTGCGCTCAGTGATGGCAGTTTATCAGTAGCTGGTCCGTAGGGTCACTTCAGCTCCCAGACTCCCTCTCTCATCTGTCTCCATCTCTCCCCCACCCCACCCCATATCTCCTGGCCCTTCCTTCTCTCTCTCACTCATCCATAGAGTGACAGGTCTGACATAGAACCAAGATGTGCTGGCAACAACCTCTCTCTCTCTCTCTTTTTTTTTTTTTTACATACGCCCACATATACACACACACACACACACACACACACACACACACACACACCAATTAAGATGTAGAAATACTACTAACAATCCAACCATACTTGTAAACAAGTTTAGTGATAGATGGGCCGAGTGTTTTATCGCTGTAACTTCAACATATTTAAGATGCCGGCCTCCTCGTCCAGGATCAGTGGATTTACACTGACATCCCTGTCTGATTAAATGTGATGTTTCGGGATAAAATACACCCTCGGTTGGGGGGGGGGGGGGGGGGGCAGAGACGGAAGCCAGGGGAGGCCAGGCTCCCGGTGCATGTGCACGACACCTTAATTGCACCAATGATTATCCCTCCACATTACGCTTCCCTTGCTCATATTTATAGTTGTGTCCAATTTTCATTATGCTCTTCATTACGGAGCATAAATAATCCACATTAAATGTGCCGGCGCACCACGACACACCCCATAACATTGCCAAGTGATATCCATCTTGTCCCCAGTGATCCGACATTACCTGGCTGAATTATGTCTATTAGCTGCGCGCGGCCCCTCCCACTCCATCATCCCCGGCGGTCCACAGATGACAGCATTAACTTTTAAGGCTTTATAGCATCTTCTTTACCCAACACATACCATTAATCTGCTTAATGGCCACCATGACCCCTTTCATCCTGTTTCATAAAATAAAAATATGAATAAAGCCCATTACGGCCTCTATTGTGGAGAGTCTTCGTGATAAATCAGGAGAGATTCTCTTAGAAGGATTGCCAGGTTGCCCACACTACATCATCTGTGCTGTTTGCTTTATTAAAGGTCTCTTTTTTAGCCCTGTTTTAATGCTGAAGTGTCCAAAGATGATGTTTGTGCTCCACTATACAATGGCGGGGGGAGGGAGAGAGTGAGAGAGAGGAGGGCAGATGACAAGATGAAGAAGAATTGTATCATTTTCATTTGAACCAGTTTCCTTGACAACGTTCCACCTCTATGAACCCAGCGATGAACTACTGGGTAAGTCACCAGAGACCCATCAAATATGATCCAGAGTTGAAATGGAAGCCCTTTTATCCAAAGGCACAAATGCCAAGCTCTGTTACCCGATGCCTACATCTTGTTATAGTTGCAGGTTGAATGATGCAGAATCTGCATTCAGAACCATCCACTTCCACAGACATGTACTGGGCCAGGGCAAAGGGCACTCACACAGTGTACAGGGTGAAGCAGTGTGTGTGTGTGTAGTGGAGATAGTGTGTGAGAGAGAGGAGATGGGGGTCTGGATAGAGTTGAATTATGGAGTAAGCCCTACCTGGCAAGAATTATTAAGCATTCTTGGGAGGTTTCAAAAATCCTCTGATTCCTCTGTTTTCACCTTTCTCCAATTTCCACCCTGCCTTTCTGCGCCTTGAAATTCCTCTTTGCGGCGTGTCAGAGAGGAGGCTTCTGCTTTCCCTTCACATGCACTTAACACGTGGGCACAAATAAATTTCCATTAATGAGTAATAACCCTTGTGATTGAGCGTCACATATAGTTTGTTGTTCGGGCAATACAAACCAGTTCTTGCTGGGGCACAGTCATGATGAATGGAATCATGCTCAACAAAAATCTATCACTGGCTGCGGTACAAAGGCCTTTGAGCAAATTCTCAATTTGAGGATCTAACACTGCCCTTGAATTGTTTAGGCACAACTGGGACCGGTGAAGGAATTAATTTCAGATATTACCAAACAGCGGGGTACACAGCTCCCCAGGCGCTGCCGACAAAATCTTTCATCCCTGCTAAAAAAAAAAATTGAATGGGGAATTAAGTAGAACACAGATAATTCAATCTTTATCTTCGGCGAGCCACAATGAAATGTTAAGTTTCCACGGGATCCTCTGACCTCAAAGGACGACTCTGGAATGAAAGGACAACACGTCTGAAGCATCTCCCCCCCTGCTCTCGAGTAAAACCATGGGAGTAAAAACTATACACACACATTGTAGGCTAAATGTTCGTGTAGTGCGTGTGGTGTATGTAAAAAGTGGATTTGCAGGCGTCAGTGACGTGGATGTAAAATTAGGAAAATGGGGAAAAAACAGCAAATGATAAGAAAGCAATGGTGGAAATGTGCCCGGCTGCAAACCAAAAAGAAATGCCAATGACACTCGCAGCAGCCATGGGTCAAAACAGGCTCTCCTAATGGTGCAATCCATTGCATGTTGGAAGTCGATAGTTCCGAGTCGGTATTCCCGACTTCCAATCTAAATGTGTTCCAGTGCATCTGCTTGGGAAAACATGGACGCCCGCAGCAAACTCATGTTTATATGGCAAATCTCTGAATTTCACGAGCATCTAAAGAGGAGCTACCTCAACTACTACAGCGCATATCAGTGAACTAGTAACGTTAGCGTTAGTAGGCTAGTACCGCACGCTAGTAAAGACTATCATATCAGTGAACTAGTAACGTTAGCGTTAGTAGGCTAGTACCACACGCTAGTAAAGA